>CM033471.1:265156716-265407793 GCA_019447015.1 Hymenochirus boettgeri | reverse complement strand
CTGTATATATAAAATGTCCCCAATGTCCAGTACACACACTGACCTGTTTATATAAAATGTCCCCAATGTCCAGTGCACACACCGACCTTTATATATAAATATATTAAATGTATCACTATATATAAAAAGTCCAGTCCACACACTGACCTGTATATATAAAATGCCCCCAAGGTCCAGTACACACATTGACCTGTATATATAAAATGCCCCCAATGTCCAGTACACACACTGACCTGTATATATAAAATGCCCCCAAGGTCCAGTACACACATTGACCTGTATATATAAAATGCCCCCAATGTCCAGTACACACACTGACCTGTATATATAAAATGCCCCCAAGGTCCAGTACACACATTGACCTGTATATATAAAATGCCCCCAATGTCCAGTACACACACTGACCTGTATATATAAAATGCCCCCAATGTCCAGTACACACACTGACCTGTATATATAAAATGCCCCCAATGTCCATTACATACATTGACCAGTATGTATAAAATGTCCCCAATATCCAGTACACACACTGACCTGTATATATAAAATGTCCCCAATGTCCAGTGCACACACCAACCTTTATATATAAATATATTAAATGTATCACTATATATAAAAAGTCCAGTCCACACACTGACCTGTATATATAAAATGCCCCCAATGTCCAGTACACACACTGACCTGTATATATAAAATGTCCCCAATGTCCCATACACACATTGACCAGTATATATAAAATGGACCCAATGTCCAGTACACACACTGACCTGTATATATAAAATGCCCCAATGTCCAGTACAACACACTGACCTGTATATATAAATGCCCCAATGTCCAGTACAACACACACTGACCTGTATATATAATGCCCCAATGTCCAGTACACACACTGACCTGTATATATAAATGCCCCAATGTCCAACACACATGACCGTATATATAAAATGCCCAATGTCCAGTACACAACACAAGACCTTATATATAAATGCCCAATGTCCAGTCACACACTGACCTGTATATATTAAATGCCCCAATGTCCAGTACACACACTGACCTGTATATATAAAAATGCCCCCAATTTCCAGTCCACACACATGACCTTTATATATAAAATGTCCCCAATGTCCAGTACACACATTGACCAGTATATAAAAATGTCCCATGTCCAGTACACACATTGACCAGTATATATAAAATGTCCCATGTCCAGTACACACATTGACCAGTATATATAAAATGTCCCAATATCCAGTACACACATTGACCAGTATATATAAAATGTCCCAATGTCCAGTACAACACATTGACCAGTATATATAAAATGCCTCCAATGTCCAGTACACACATTGACCTGTGTATATAAAATGCCACAATGTCCAAGTACACACACATACCTTATATAAAATGCCCCAATGTCCAGTACACACACTGACCTGTTATATAAATGCCCCCAATGTCCAGTACACACCACGACCTGTATATATAAAATGCCCCAATGTCCAGTACACACACGACCTGTATATATAAAATGTCCCCAATGTCCAGTACACACACTGACCTGATATATAAAATGTCCCAATATCCAGTACACACATTGACCAGTATATATAAAATGGACCCAATGTCCAGTACACACATTGACCAGTATATATAATGCCCCAATGTCTAGTACACACATTGACCTATATATATAATGCCCCAATGCCTAGTACACACTTTGCCCAGTAATATAAAATGCCCCAATGTCCAGTACACACATTGACCAGATATAATAAAATGCCCCAATGTCCAGTACACACACTGACCAGTATATATAAATGCCCCAATGTCTAGTACACACATTGACCTGTGTATATAAAATGCCCCAATGTCCAGTACACACACTGACCAGTATATGTAAAATGCCCCAATGTCCAGTACACACATTAACCAGTATATATAAAATGCCCCAATGTCCAGTACACACATTGACCTGTGTATATAAAATGCCCCAATGTCCAGTACACACATTAACCAGTATATATAAAATGCCCCAATGTCCAGTACACACATTGACCTGTGTATATAAAATGCCCCAATGTCCAGTACACACATTAACCAGTATATATAAAATGCCCCAATGTCCAGTACACACATTGACCAGTATATATAAAATGCCCCAATGCCTAGTACACACTTTGCCCAGTATATATAAAATGCCCCAATGTCCAGTACACACACTGACCTGTATATATAAATGCCCCAATGTCTAGTACACACATTGACCAGTTATATATGAAATGCCCCAATGTCTAGTACACACATTAACCAGTATAATAAAATGCCCCAATGTCCAGTACACACATTAACCAGTATATATAAAATGCCCCAATGTCCAGTAACACACATTGACCAGTATATATAAAATGGACCCAATGTCCAGTACACACATTGACCAGTATATAAAAAAGTCTATGAAGGACTGCGTCTTGAATTCTGAAACAATAGCACATTTTGGTAGCCAAAAGTATGTAGGTCCAAAAATAATAGTTTGTGGGGTATTTTGGAGATTGAGGGAGTTTTTGCTTAAAACCTGAAATCTGTTCAAAATGCAGAGCTGACTAGATTTATGTGATTGCCATTGTGAATAGGTTCCTTCAGGGCTAGTTGGTGACGATGTTTCGGTGTGCACCCGTGCATATGGCACCCTGCTTTATTCAGGATTGGTTAGTTTTTATATTTGTATTGGTTTTCAACCTTTCGCTTTAGTTCTTCTGTGAAATTCACTGTTGTTTTATTAATAATTTTTATTTGAAGTAAAAAATATATGGTAAGCTTGCAATTTGATGAACCCTGGTATCTGCATTCTGAAAAAAAAATTACACTACTTATTAATCTGGTATTCTACATTGACTGTTAAAAGGGATTATATCAAAATTGCTACTATGTTTTTTTTGCCTTGAATGCAACTAACATAAATGAGGCTAATTGTTACTTAATGATTGCTCCATCCGTTTGATGAATTTGTAGGTTAACATGATAAAATAAAGCTAGATGAGAGCAAAAAGACTATTGACTTACTAACCTCTAACCCTGACGTGTGACTGGGCTTAAAATAATTTGGCCAACTTATTGAACTGATTGCTTTTATTTATCCGGTTTAGCAGGCTGTTTGTAGCAGCAACCTTAAGCTGGGTACACACAATGAGATATTTCGGTCTGATTGACCGATAGTTCAGTGATCGAACTATCGCATCCGAATGCTCCCATGTCTGACCGACCGTTTGTCCGAATCGGACGAAAGGACGATCGGACATGGTGGAAAACCTGTCGATCGTGCAGTCTCTATGGACCACACGATCGGTCGCGGTAACTATCGACGAGGCTCTTTTGCCGCGACCGACAGTCCTTCCTCCTGGCCGACCGGTCGAAAGTATCGAACGGTCGGTCAGGAGGAAAAATCGCTAGTGTGTACCTAGCTTTATGGAGGTGCCAATGCAATTAGAATTGTTTTGCACTAGAATTCTATTGTTTGTAGTATTATATTTTTGGTCTCTAGTTGCACTTAATATGGATGGACAACAGCCCAATTTTCTATATTTGTGTGTTACATTGAAGGTTTGACCAAGCCTTCTGGGAAATTGTACTCCACCCAGTTTAGGTCATGTGCTCGTTTGAGTAAAGTACTTTAAACTAGAGATTCAGTTTCAAGTACCAGGCCACACAGGAGAAGCTGTCAGCTCATGTAGCCAAAAGGCAAGAACCGTAGGTTAGGACCCAGTTAAAGAAAGCAACCTTGACGTGGTGACCGGGCTTAAAATAATGCTTTTATTTATCCAGGTTTAGCAGACTGTTTGTAGTAAAACCTTATGGAGGTGGCCATATGCAATTAGAATTGTTTGTGCACTAGAATTCTATTGTTTGTATGTATTATATTTTTGGTCTCTAGTTGCAGTTTAATATGGATGGACAACACCCAATTTTCTATATATTGTGAATAACCTCTACAGAATAAAGTGGACAAACAGGAATTTACTGATAAAGACAAAAAAATTAAATTTGAAATTTCTAAGATAAGAGAGATCATCCAGGTGAAAAAAATTAACTTAGAAGAGATAAGGAGGACGAAAAGAAAGGACAGATTTATAGGTTGAGACATTCAGGGAATAGCAGGAGAGATTTTAGTAGTGCCTATACCCGTTGGCAATTCTAGAGGGAACTTACAGATACAGATTCCAGTTCCATAACTTTTTTAGATAAGGGTCAGGCAAGGGCGAACGGGGAAGAAATTTAAGAAAGAGGCAGTGGAGATGGAACTATTCCAAAAAGGAGATACATGAGGGCGCACACAGGTCAACCTCAAAGTAATCAGTTTATCTACACACATCCTTACCCAAGCACAAAGGTCAGTGTTGGAGAAAGGGGTATCTTTTTGTCCCTCTACCAACATGGACGTTTCACAGTGATCAAAGACCTATTTTATTTTGTAGGAATAGCTCTGGAAGGCACATTTTAGAGGGGAGATGATGTACATGAACCTGATTCCATTAATGAAAATTTGGATGAGCTCTGTGCCTAAGCATCAGGTAAGATGTTTAAGAAAAAAAATCAAAGTTTACTCTCCCCCTTCTCAGCGCTTCCCCGCCTTACAAGTATTTTATCATTGTGCATTGAAGGCACTCAAGTCTATTCCTAGAGAGTACTTTGCATAATTTTTCTTGAATAAATTTCGAGCTATACAAGAATTGAGTGAGCTCAAAAATGTCATCATTAAAAAATCTGATAAAGGCGGAAACATTGCTCTGTGGGCAGAGGACCTTTATGTGAAGGAACAAAAAAACAGCTACCCAATGCTAATAACTATAAAAAAAAGACACCTTCAACTTATTTTGGATGAAGCAAGGGACTCCAATGTTATTACTGAGAAAGTGATGGGCTACTTGCTGGTTGAGAATACTGTGACCCCTACATTCTATCTTCTCTCCCAAGATACACAAGAGAACAACCACTAGTAGGCCCATCATATCGGGTATGGGTAGTATGCTTGAGCCAGCTTGTTCCTTTATTGATCATTTTTTACAGCCACATGTGACAACTGTAGAATCATACATCAAAGATACCACTGATTTTATCAAAAATAAGGATATTATGATTGATGATGATGTCTGGATCGTCACATGTGACGTGAGTCTCTCTACTCTCAATATTAACCATGACGATGGGATAAGGGAGGTAAAATATTTTTGTCTATGCAAAATAAGTCTGACTGTCCCAAAACCATGTTCATTATCAATTGCTGCAGTTTATTCTGAGTCACAATTTTTTTCTTTTGATAACACATATTATTTGCAGATCAGAGGCACATCCATGGGCGCCAAGTGCGCTCCCTCCTATGCTAACTTTTTTTTTTGGTTGGTGGGAGAGGGAGGTTGCATTTAGCATCCCTATGGCCAAATATACATCACGTGTGATTTATGGTTGAGGTACATAGACGACCTGTTTATTTGTGGCAAGGCTCATATGATCTTTTACAGGAATATATACAGTGGTTAAATCAAATCCGTATAATATTTTCCTGACAAAGAATGTTTCCAAGTCCCTGTGTTGAGTTTTTGTGTGCTGGTGGAGGTGAAAGACGGAAGATAAACACTAAACTTTACCGTAAACATACGGCCACTAATTCCCTTTTGCACTTTAACAGCTTGTCATGCCCCAAAACCCCCCCTTTGTTTCGCGCGCTTATAAACAGCATATAAAAATATACCTCAGGATGATTATTAGTCTCTAAACCTAAGGTCAATGATACTACACTTAGGTTTATCACTTCCTTTAACCAACAATGGGACAAAATTCAGAAAGTACTGACTGATAATTGGTTCATCCTGGGGAGTGATGCACTCTTGGAGGTCTTGTACGATAAACTATTGATGACGGCAAAGAAAGTTGTATCTGTCAACAAACTGTGCAAAAGCCACTTTGATAAATCCCCGTGCCCCCTGGGGAGAGGCATATGCCTAGTGGGTATGTACTGCTGTGGGACATGTACATTTTGGAAAATACATGTGTCAGGTGATCATTTTTGGATAAAAGGAAAGAACTATAAAATTAAAAACACTCAGAAAGTAAAAGAGAGGCTGAGTTCTCATATGTCCAATATTAGGAATGCTAATGAATTGTTGACAGAGGGCGTGGCATTACTAGTGTGGCAGAGCACTTTTTAAACCAGCATAGTGTGTCAAACTGATACACTGACAATATATGGTTATTGATAATGTAAGGCTAAGTTTGAGAAGTGGAATTTGGATAATCTACTGTTGAGAAAAGACGCCCTTTGGATTATAGACTTGGCACTATGGCCCCTTGAGGCTCAATGAAGAAGGGGATTTGACTCCGTTTCTTTAACTTGCTTGATTTATATCCCCTTTTTTTATGTCTAGACTATTTGCTTGACATGGGTGGATGAAGATGTGGACCCTCTTTTTGGAGACTCGTCCTGGATATACTCTATAAGTAATGGATCAATGTGGTGATTATTTACTGTATCCTGCGATGCCAGATTGGTCCCTTTTTTATTAAGAGACCCGATGTGGATGTTTATCTATCAGCAACAGATAAGATGGGTCTGAGTATCACTGGAATGGATCTTATTCATCTACTCAATATCAGAATAATAATATGCTTGCCTGCTATGAGGATAAGGTCTGTTTTGGGGACAGCATCAATGGGCTGGTTCTTATTCTGAGTAAACTATGCCACTTTTGAAGAAAACATTTATGGATAATTTCCCTCAAGGTTTGTTACCTCTTGAGCTCTTCATAACTTTGACTTTTTGAAGATGTATGTGATATATAATATTTGTTCAAAGGCTATTATTGTACAATGTATTCACTTTTTTCCTGTGTGTTTCTCTCCTTCTATATTTCTAATTATTTCTATATTAGTACTTATTGGAAGGGTAGAGAGAAGCACTTCAGTGTATTCACTTATAGGAACAATAGTGGAGGGGCGCTCTTGTCCAACGGTGGGTGCAGATACCTGAAGAAGGGGGCACCATATTCCCTCAAAACATTTTTTGTGTGATGTGGTTCACACTAAACTTATAACCTTTTGGAGTGTGATCCTCGGCCTTTTTTATTTTGCTATTCACTTTAATCGTTTTTTCCTTATATACTAAGTATGTACTGGACTTAGTAAGGGAGGGTCATATTCTATTAATGTGTGCATTATCTTTTTCTGTCACTAGAGGGACATGGCCTCTATGGAGTATTTATAGTGTCACTAGAGGGTCATGACCTGTATGGATGTCATTGCATACAAAATATGTGAGGGACTCAGGATGTATTGTCATTATTATATAGTTACTGTATATATTTTTCATTTTGCAATTTTCCTCCGGACTGCCCTCTCGTCTTGTGCAGCTATAATTTGTGTAACTACATATTGCACTACTGGGGATCCTTTCTGCCTGCCGCGATCGTCCCTACTTAATATGGCGGCTGGGAGTTTTGCCCATCCTTTAATCTCCGAATGTGACATAGGAGGACATAGATACGCCCCACCTTTCTCTTCTCGTGGGAATCTCTTTTTCTGACCTTCCTTCAGGGCTCTTTCAACATGCGCCTAGGTACTGTATTTATAGTGCAGTGGCTGTGATATATTGCCGTTTGACAAAGTCCGAGCAGTGGACGAAACCATCCGGCACTTTTTAAACCTTGCACCCTTCCTCCGGTATCCAGACTCAGTATCCAGGCCACTGGGTATAGTAGCTCTATTACTCCTCTCCTCATATCTGGGTATATCTATTATATGTGAGGGATTATAGGATATTTAGATTTTTTCTGCTATTGCTTGCTATGTTTTTCTATTTGAGTGTGTGATGGTTGTATATATAGCGATGTGCTATATTGTATAATCCCATATATATGATACTGAGGTTGTGGTTGTGTTTTATAATTTTTCTGTGCACTTTATTTACATTATCCCCTAATCTGTATAAAGCATATTTAATTGTTGAGATTATTGTTTGGGTGTGCCCTTTGTACACTTCTTGTTTGCTTTGGTTTAATTGTATATATAGTGGTAGGAGCACCCCATTTGTTTATTAATGAGAGAGGTTAGTGTCTGGTCATCCATACTGTTGCTAATTGCTATTAACACAACACCATGTATAAAACTTGAACCTTCCAATTGATTATTTGAGATATCACAATGGTTTTCTTTTTGAATGGAAAAGAAGCAGAGAGGCTGATCTTCCTTTTAAAAGTATATAGTACAACTTTCTTTCAAGCCACAACCCTATTGAGCATGGGGGTACATCTATGTGTTGTCCCCTGAAATGCATCAAGTTACCCTTGTGGTTTTTACAGCCCTCCCCAATACTTAAAGGGGTGGTTTCCCAAAAAGGAGAAACAGGTTTCTACAACAGTATACAAAAAATTCAAATATATATTAAAACAAAGTTACTATGCCTAAATATATCTATATAACTTACTTACACTATATTTAGAGTGTATTTTATATATATATTTTTCTAAATAATTGGAGTAATGTGATTAACTATGGATCCTTTTTTTATATCTCTTCAGATAGTTATAATTTTTTAAAACATCACTACAAGACTGTATTCCTTTACTAAGGACACCACCCATGTTCTAAGTGCTATAGATAGTTTACCTAGGGAAGCTGGATATGTTTAGCTACTACTGATGTACAATCATTGTATTCTTGTATCCTCTATACAGTATATGGGGTCTGCATACATTGAGTATTACTTGGACATGTTTAGGTATTACTCCTATGAATGGAAAATCTTTATTATATTTATTTAATTTTTTTAGGTTTGATGAACCTATTATATGTAACAGTGTGGTGCAGCTATGGGGGCAATAATTACCCCCACACATGCTATTTGTTTATGAGGTGGAGGAGGAGACTTTTCCACAACCCAGAGTTAAAAACCCCCTCAAATTGTCATCTTTTTATAGACAATTTATAGATGACTTACTATTTGTGTGATTTGTATGGACTTGAAAAAAGTTTTGAGTTATGGATGAAAATTATTATAACCCATTAATTAAATTAAACTTACCATTTTGGAAGTATTCGGTCCACTATTTGGATTTATCATTGACAGTACTGAGTGGGGCATTGTTACATATTGTTACTTACGTAAACCAGAAATGAAGAGTACTCCTGAACTTAATAGTTCAATGAACCTGAACTATTCAAAATTTTCGAATTTCAAGCTATCCAAACTTTCCAACATCTATTCGATAATTAACTTATCGTTTAAATAGATATCCCTCAGATTCAATGAGAGAGACTCGAAAATTGCCCGATCATGGAAAGTTAGTATAGAAGTTTAAGTTTTGGCGATATGTACGTTTTCTCCAGACCATTTTCCATGTCTCAAGCCATGCACATTAAGTTACCATTGCCGTTTTTATCCGAACCTTTCAAACTACTTCTCCCCATTGACTTTAAGGGTGCATTTTCAACTATCGAACTTCCAAACTTTTACTGAGGTTCGGAAGTTCGAAATCGAACCGAACTTCAGGAAGTTCGTCCATCCTACTACTCCCATCACATCAGGGTTTATACCCTAAGCCCAGTACTTTAAACACTAAAGAAACTTGCTGATCAATAACTGCATGATTCCAGACAAAGAGGCTATAGTAAGAAGACCTAAGGAAAGCCATCTTTAATCTCAAGAATATAAAAGAAAGATCTTATTTGGTCTACTCACAAAAAATAACAACATTTTCTTCACAACAAAATATAGTGGCCATTATCAAAAATACTAACCATTCCTGGATCAGATCCTCAAGTAAAAAGGCGAGAGCGGTAATATTGTATTGCCTAGTCTCTTGAGGAAAAATTAGAACAGGGAAACTCATGGCTACGATATACTGTAGGGGGACCTATCGATGGGGAGCAACATGTCGCAAAACCTTTTCAGAACTGAAGAAGTCTGATGTGTTTACTAATTCAGCCACAGTAAATCCTCCTCCCTATTAACCAGTTTATAAAACGCAACAACAATCATTGTTTTTACTGTATCTCTATCTTTAACCTTTATTAATTGGGAAGATATCTATCAGGGTATATATAGGGATACATATATAAATAGAAAATATAATAGCCTGGTAGGTAGGCATTTATGATATGTATCTGGGGAAGTTGTAGGTACAGGGTATACAGGGAAAAGTTTTATAACTGCTAAAATAATGGAAACAATATTAACTTATACCAGCAAATGTTCAATGGCCTGCCACATGTATAGGAACCTGGAGCAGACGTTCCGGGCAACCTATGTCTGTGTCAGGTATGAGTGGGTTGCCATTTGGAAGCTGAGGTGGAGAGTCTATTGGCAAATATGGGGGGTCAGCAGGCACTGGCTGGGGCTAGTATAGAGGTGGAGGGAAGTGGGACGGGAAGGGGGGTAGTTTTGTTAGGGTTCTAGGATGGGGGCGGTAGGGTGCTTCTTCCCAATTGCCCATCCCAAAGATTTGCTGCCTTAAGGTAATGAAGCTGAGGAGGACACCTCAGAATTAGTCCTAGTCAAGGAGGCTGGTCCTTTGAGCACCCGGGACTGCCATCTCTTATACAGGGAGGAGGAACTAAGGATCAGGAAGCTAGGCAGGTGGTAGTGGACTCCATTATAAGAAGGTAAATAGGGTAATCTGCCGCCAATACCCTACATACCGAACTGTGTGTTGCCTGTCTGGTGCTAGGGTTTCGGCATGTGGGTGCATCGTGTAGACAGATTATTGGGTGGGGCCAGGTATGACCCGTGTGGTCTTGGTTCACATTGGTGCAATGACAAAGTTAGAGGAGTGAGGAGGCGATGTCCTTAAACATGATTCTGAGAGCTAGGGGCCAAGTAAAAATCAAGGACCTCCAGGTAGTGTTTTTCAAAATACTACCGCAGCCACGTGCAAGCCAGGCAAGACAGCGGAGCTTAGGAGCATTAATGCTTGGCTAAGGAGGGTGTTAGGAAGAAGGGTTTGTGTTTTATAGGAACTCTGGCTGTGGCTACAGGATCTTTAGGGATTGGTTGCACCTCACTGATGTGGTGCAGCTGTTTTAGGGAAGAAGATGGCTAGAGGGTTGAGGAGATTTTAAAACTAGTTGGGGGGGGATTGTATTAGCAGTCTAACTGGGATAGAGAGCCCAGGAGAAAAGCGGGTGGTAGATAGGCCAGTGGTGGGTGGAAAGGGGGGTGGGGCTAGCATAGGGGATAGGGAGCCATGTTTTAAACTTAATTAATA
Source organism: Hymenochirus boettgeri (assembly GCA_019447015.1). Lineage (NCBI taxonomy): Eukaryota > Metazoa > Chordata > Amphibia > Anura > Pipidae > Hymenochirus > Hymenochirus boettgeri. The sequence goes on along the minus strand of CM033471.1, from coordinate 265,396,544 downwards.
AATTACAGGATCATAATTTAAAAGTATGTTTTGCAAATGCGAGAAGCCTGCTGACAAAATGGGTGAATTGAAAATGATGACGTTGAATGAAAGTATTATGTAATAGTATAGCAGAAACGTGTTTGAAACAGTTCTCACAACTGGGCTGTAAATTAGAAGGATATCCTTGTTTGGCAAGAGAAATAAAAGGAAAGGGGAGGATTTGTGTTTATGTTAATTCAAATTTAAAGAAGTGATAACTGGCAAATGGATGTTAAAGTAGGCATATGGGCAAATTAGGCAACAGAAGGGGGTAATGTCATTGTTGGTGTTGCTATAAGCCGCCAAATGCTAGCATAGGGAGGTGAGTCAACTCATAGCAGTTGGCAAGGGCTGCAAGTTTGGGGAGTGTGCTCATTATGTGGGACTTTAATTACCATGACTTGATTGTGGAGTGGAACTGCCATCATAGAAAAAGGCGATGAGTTTCTGAATTTGCTGCAATACATTTTTCTCCACAGGTGGTTGAGTTTCCTACTAGAAAAGGGCTCTGTTGAATCTGGTAATGTCTAACATCATGGCGCATTATAGATATAAAGGTAACTGGAGGCTTAGGGAATAGGACCAAGATAATAGCGTTGTTTTAGACTTTGTTCCGAAAGGAAAAGAGTGCTGGGTTAACAAAGACTTTTAATTTTGGGAAGGCAACAGAAGTGGACTGAACAGAAGTGGGACTGTGTTTCAGGGATTTTAAGCCGTTCACATCTAAATTTATACCTTGGGAAATAAATGTAAAAAAAATAAATCTGCGCCCATGTGGCTAAATTCTGATGTAAAGAGGCAAATGGAAAGGAAGAAAAAGGCATTTAAAACCTCAGAGGTAACGGAAAGGGCCTTTAGGATTATAAAAACTGTAACAAAGTGTAAGAAAGCAATCAATACTACTAAAATTATAATGAAGTTAGGATAGCTAAACAAAGCATCACTAGCCTAAATTGTATTTAAGTAATTAATAGTAACAAGATGAGGACTGAGAATGTGGCACCATTAATTAATGGAGATAAGTTAGTTTACGGAGGATGACGGTAAAGCAAAATGTCTTAATATTTTTTTTCCCTCTGTATACACTATAGAAGATCCAGTACAGATATCATAGAGTATAGTAGCAATAATGTATAAAAGAAAGAACTAAATAAGGTATATTAATAAATCTCCTGAGACCGGATAAACTACATCCTCGGGTATTAGGGAGCTAAGTTCAGTTTTACTAGGCCATTGTTCTTATTTTTGCAGATTCCCTCATGTCCGGAGGTGTGCCTCTAATTGGAAAAAGGCTGATGTTATTCCAATATTCAAAAAGGTAGTCGTTCGTAGACGGGTAATTACAGGCTGTAAGTTTAACTCCATGGTGGGAAGATCCTGGAAAGTTTAATAATGGGAACATGTTCTAAGTATGTTTCAAGGAATTAAGTAGAAATTTAGCTTTCTGGATAGCAGTAATGTAGTTTACTTGGATTTTGCAAGGCTTTTGATACAGCCCGGGCCCCCAATCAGGAGACTAATGTAAAGCTAAGTGTCTGTTGGTTCTGGGGAATCACATTTCGTTAACAGTGGATCGAAATTGTTAATATGAATAGGATGGCAAGAGTATTTTTAATGTGGGCCTCATCATTATGGACTAAAAGTGGCAAGTGGGGGTCCCGCAGGGTCGTTGTTGGGCCGCTGCTATTTAATCTTTTATTAATGATTTGGAAAGTGGGAATTGACAGCGAGGTTTGTTTTTGTGACACACAAACTTTGTCGACCTTAAAACTTCAGAGGATGTGCAATCGTTACAGGGGGATCTAGACAGATTGTCACATTGGGCTGCTAGTGGCAGATGGAAATTCAATGTAATAAATATAAGTGATGTATTTTGGACTTAAAAATCCTTGTGCTACTTATACTATAAATGGCTCTGTGTTAAGTGAACATCCCTGTTGAAAGGGATCTTGGAGTTTTGGTGGATAACAAACTTTAAGGTACAAGCAGTTGCCAGGCGGCAAGAGCCAGAGCCAGCATGATATTGTCTTGTATAAAGAGAGGTATGGATTCAAGGAGGAAAATGTATTCTCCCTCTTTTCAAAGCATTGGTAAGGCCTCTATTGGAATATGCAGTGCAATTTGTAATCTGTGTACAAAGGACTCTTTGAAATGGAAAGGTTTCAGAGAAGGCAACTAATGATAAGGGATGGGGAACTTGAATATGAAAGAGAGATTGAAAAAAACGTTACAATTATGTACGCTGGAGAAAAGCGCGCTTGCGTGGGGACTGATATATTACTGAACTTAGGCCATAATCTGGTTTTCACAAGAGAACTGTAAAAGGATCTAAAAAAAAAGTTAAGCTCAGTCAAAAGGGGCCGAGAAGAAACGACTGTCCCCATTACGTGAGCAGGTCATTGTCATTTAATAGCGGTGCATTGTTTCACACAATAATGTTACAAGTTGTGACCAAGAGACAGGTGGGAAAAAGGGTCTGCAACAAAAAGGTAAAAAACTAAAAATCAAGGCTTGAAAAAGAAAAAAAGGGAAAAAAAAAAAAATTAGGGCTTACAAGGTTTACAAACGGGTTTGTTTCACTGGTTGGAACGGTAAAGCTTATGGAACGTGTCTTCCAGTGGGACGTTGTTATGGCAGGTTCATTGGTCAGTTTAATAAAAAATCTGGATGAGTTTCTGCAAACAGGAATTACAAGTTACTGGTTTGATACATAAAGTAGAGTTGGGAAAGGGTTGTCACTGGTGAGAACGGTAAAGCTATGGAAACTGCTTCCAGTGGCTTGTTTGGCAGTCATGGTCAGTTAATAAAAAGCTGGATGAGTTCTACAAACAAGGAATGTTACAAGTTACTGGTATTGATGACATAAAGTACGAGTTGGGAAAGGGTTTGTCACGTGAGAACGGTTAAAGCTATGGAACTGTCTTCCAGTGGACGATTGTATGGCAGGTTCTTGGTCATTTATAATAAACAAACTGGATGGAGTATATTCTACAAACAAGGAATGTTACAAGTTACTGGATTGATACATAAGAAGTTGGGAAAGGGTTTTTCACGTGATGAAACGGTAAAGCTACTGGAAATGTCTTCCAGTGGACGTTGGTTATGGAGTTCATTGGTCAGTTTTAATAAAAAGGCTGGATGAGTTTCTAGCAACAAGGAATGTTACAAGTTACTGGTATTGTACATAAGTAGAGTTTGGGAAAGGGTTTTCACTGGGAACGTTAAAGCTAATGGAACTTCCCAGTGGACGTTGTTATGGGCAGTTCATGGTCAGTTTAATAAAAGCTGGATGAGTTTCTAGAAACAAGTGGAATGTATCAAGTTACTGGTATTGATACATAAGAGTAGAGTTGATTCCAGGAATTTCCCATTGCCACCAATGGGTCAGGACAGAATTTATTTCCCCTTAACATAACATTCGGTGGGGGTTTTTTTGCCTTCCTCGTGGCATCACAGTTAGGCAGGAAATGAGAATTGTAAGCGGTTTGGACTGGAGGACCTGTGTTGGTTGGGTTATTATATGGTAAATTGTTATTCAAATGTTTTAGATTTGGTATTTAGGTGTGTTAGCATGGTCCAGAGCTTCTAAGATTTAATTTTCTATTAGTGCTGTGATTTTTCTTCTATGGGGGTTACAGAATGGCTTTATAACCAGAAACAACTGTAGAAACTAACGTTCCCATAGTTAGATGCAGTTAGTGTAATGGGGGTGATCATTTAATAGCTGTAGGTAAAGATAGAAAATAAAGGATAAACATACTCACGGTGGCCGTAGGATCCAGGCAATGAGGAGAAGCCGATGTCGGCAGCCGAACTCTACATACCACCACCATAGTAGACTGGCTAAGTGGCATGCCGTGGACAGGGGGTTTAAATGAATTGGACGGGAGAGGGGACAAAGCAATCAGGCCTCCTATCAGGTACTGGGAGGGGAGAGAACAGAGGATATTCCCAAGTTCACATTCCAGTAAGGGCAGCAATTGTGAAGAAAAAATAGGAGATATAGGAGAAGAAGCGAAAAGCTTGAATATTTAAAGAGTAAATCATACTATATTATTATCCCTAGTGGATATGTAATTCTCTACATAGTATTAATCGTAGGGGTCAGTCTCTGAGCGAGATTTGAATCATTGTGCACACCCTTACAGAATAAAGTTTTGAGCTGCTAGTCTTGTATTGTTGGATATATTTATATAAGCTCAATATATTTGCCTGCTCCCTATTTATATTTCCCTGGACTCTTTAAGGCATGTCCAGCCAGAAGAATGATTTAAGCTCTGTAAGCTCATATGGTTTCCCTGGAAGTGGTCATAGAGATGAGCGTAACCTGCTAAAATTCGTTCTGAATAAAGGTATCCTTGAACTTGAAAATCCTAGAACGTCAGGATTATCTCAAATCCGAGCCGTCCGAACAGACTTTATCGCGTCCGTTCAAAACGGTCGAGGATTTTGAAAAATTTCCAAATGGGTTCGAAAATATTGGAAAGTGGATTTCCAGAATTAGCTGTATCCACGACTCTGCCGGAATCTCGGAGATTCCGCTTGAAAACGGGGCTGGATCGCGATCCAGTCATCTCTAGGGTCATACTAACAAAGAGGGAAGCAGGGTAATGGACAGGTAGGGATCCGATATTTTTGTCCTTCTCTAGGTAGGGCTGACGCTAGGAATACTGCCATGGAGGGGCGATTAACTAAAGGCCTATCCATCCTTTAATATAAGTGTAGGTGATTCCCCTTCATCGCTTGCCATACATGTCTATTTCTTATCTCTAATTTATGTTAGTGTCAAGTTAGTGTGGGTTCTCTTATGTAAGGTCATGTACTTATATATAACAATTGGTATGTATGTGGTATTTTATATACGTATGTATATTAACTCTATGTATATGTATATACCTGTTTTATTTTACATAGCGACACTTGGGTGCAACTCCCTGTACAATAATATGCAAAAAGTCATAGCAGGGGACAAACAATATACACCTAATATATAACATCATTATGTACCATTAATACAAGAGGCTGAAACTTGTGACATGGTTGAGCCCCTGGCCTGTAGACTTCGTCAAATCTAGTTATAGAGAAGAAAAAATGTTTTCATCAAATTTATTTTGGTAAGCAATGAAGAAATCTTTGGGATGAGTTCATATAAAGTTCCAAGGAACATTAATGTTTGCTGACAGTTGGCCATGTTGCTAAACGTCACCAGAGTACAATATACAAAGTATATTCCGATTGTCCCAAGCTTGGCAATAATAATACCTACAAATGTGCTGCGGCCTGTTCCGAATAAATGGGGGAGAATGGAGAATAATCATCCTATCGTTATATGATTTTATATACTGGGTTCAAGGACATCACAATGCTAGCATGGTATTGGCTTGGAAGGTTGTAAAGCACATAATCCCTATACTGCTGTACAAGGCAACTATGTCCAAAATAGTTCCTCAGTCTTTCTCCGATGAGGTAGAAAGTCTGTATACCAACCTTCCTGGGTTGTGTGTGAGAGCCTGTTTTGCTGGCCTTCATAATGGCACAGTCAAAGCAAAAATTATATCAGTAATACAAAATACCTTTAATTCATTAAAGGGAGAAAGTCTCACTGCAATAAGAAAACTTTGTTCTTTAAATGTAATTAACCCCCCAAACCCCACTTTCGTGATATTTACAGCGGTTCTAAAAAAGACGAACTCCTGAACTTCATTACACTGGACGCGTCCTTTGCTGTCTATTTGCTGCTCTCAACAGGGACTTCTGTGCCGCGATAGCCACGCTTTATCCAGGGTCAGCTGTCAGGTGCTTGGACGCCTGACTGTCAGCATTGCATCCTTTAAACTGCAGCCGCAACCAGGAAGTGAAGGCAGCATAAGTAGGAGTGGAGATTTTTTTTTGGGACGGCGGCCCAGAAACGAACGAAAAGATCAAGTAAGAAGTCAGAGCATCTTTTGAATTTCCAATGGGATACGGCGAAAGTGGGCTGGGGGGGGGGGAATAGTGATCAAAATTTTTAGCCTAAGGTATACATCGTTGTATAGTTATTTAACAACTCTAGTTAAAATAAAATACTTGGAACATGTGTTGATTCCTCATTAGATTGTTATTTCCTACCTCCCAATTTGTTTGTGTGAGATCACAAGACCAAGTAAATTCTGATCTTGCCAGTCTTTCCTCCCTGCCCCGTTCTAGTCACTATCTTTAATAAGGAATAGTCCAGGACTAACCAAAGCAGATGAAACTGTGGTTGTTTAGATCCTCAACGAATGGGATTGTGAAGTATGGAATAATTCCAATCACGACCTCCCTGCCCAGTACTTTTCCTTTTTCAATATTGACATTTAGAGTATAGTTACTCCTTTAAACAAAAACAGACGGAGCAAGAACTGACCAGTACATAAGAATTGAACATAATGAAAACATCCTAAAATACATAGATTCACGTAAACATCATGAACCCTCGATTCCAATCTGGGTGATGCACGCTATAGTTAAAGTGAAAATTAAAATTTCTGTAGCGTTTCATACCTGGCTCCTGGTAAATTGATTGAAGAACAAGGGTTAGGGCATAGATTCTTTATCTCTTCTTCAATCACAAGCATTAAGGAATGGTTTTTTTCAAATAAACTATTCCTGTTAAGGAAAACAGCAATTAATGTTGAGTGCAGCTGGGCTAAAAGAGTAAAAATACGCTGCTATAGTGTTGACTATCACCCTCAAATCAGTCATGTAGTCAGTGCGCGTGGTAAGGCCGGCCTCTGGGTGAGTTGCCTGGGCAAAAAGGCAGCTTAGATCACAGCTGCAGTTGTAACAGATAACGCCATGTAAGTAAATGGCCTTAATGTGGTAAGATACTGGCGGCGACAACACCCACTTTATTATAATTAAATTAGAGCTCTATATCGTCGCGCACAGCTTCACGTCAAAACCCCACCACCTTTTCAAACACACGTCCCCTTTATATATTACATATATAAATTGATAGTTTTAAATTTTAATATTTTACCAAATCCTATAAATAATGGATATATACATATATAATTAGACCAAGTCTTTATAGGCTATAAATTACCCAAAAACCTAGATTTCCCGGCACACAGCATTTAAGGAATCAAACAGGGGAAAAAATATCTCATATAAATTAATATAATAATCATAATTACACCAAGTCGCATATCATGGCAGTAATTATAGTCCTGATATAGTATTCACTTAGTGTAATGATATATACAATTAATAGGACGTCCTTATATATATATTATATATATAATTAGACGAAAGACAAAGAGTCGGGGCACTCCAGACAGGACTTGTACAGTAAGAACTCTACTTTTATTGCATAGGACGTTCTCATTAGATCAATGCTTTCGCTACACCGACCGTGCATCATAGGACATCGAACACACCTCATATCCGGCTATTTTGATCATTGGCGAGCGCGTGCCGGTACCGAGCTCTCTGCCGACCCAACCCCCCCATCCCTCCCATCGTACAGGTGAGCATCCGGCATTAGTCAAATGATACGAACATTAAAATCATCTTTAAGACCTATAAAAACATAAAAACATGCGACCGTCCCCCTATCGGGGTATCCTAATGCCACAATAATCACGCTCATCCGTACTCGGCGGAGGTGAAAATAGGTATCACCCGAAGGTAACATGACTGTAAAAGGGAAAGGATATACGAAGCTAGAGCTATTCATGGGGGGTGTGGAGGAGGTACCGGCACGCCGGTGCTCGGGCAATGTTCAATAGCCTGATATGATGTGTGTTCTCGATGGTCCTGATGACGGCTAGGTGGCCCTAAATGGGATTGATCTAAGAGAACGTCTATGAATAATAAGTGAAGTTTACTGTACAAGTCCCCCCCTGAGTGGCCCCACTTCGTCTTTCGTCTATGCTCTACTTCCTCTCTATCGTGAAGCACGCGCGGGCGTGTACGCGGTCGAGGCAAGTGAGAGGGCATGGCTTTTTTTTTACCGGCTGTTTGTTATAGATATATATATATCTATATATATATATATTGGAGTTTTCCGCAGTTGCTTTACCAAGAAATATGATTTTAAAGTTGGCCCTGTCACATTTATGTGACTTATGGACATGCTCGATTTGCCCTGTCACGCTGTGGAGATCATTCGTCCAACATCTGACGCTCCTCAGATTCTGGTCTTATAGGGTTCACTCAACCCGGCAGATCACTCCCCCACCACCGCCCTCAGATTCCCGTCTATGAGTGTTTCACTACCGGTCAGATACTTCCCACCCTCCGCCTCAATTCCCGGTCTAATGCGGGTTCACTAACCGGCAGATACTCCCACCCCCCCCCGCACCCTCGAAACTGCATAAAACATTGGGTTTTTTTTCTACCTAAGATTTTGTATTTTTTTGGTTCCCATATTTAATTTGGGTGGCCTCATTTGCGCCTATGGTTACAGCCTTTAATGGTACACAACACCCCATAATGACAGGACGTGAAAAAAAGTTTAGGCTTGAGGGGGCATTTTGGCAAATTAATTGAATGTAAAAAACCGAGGAACACATGTACAATAGAAATTCGCTGCCTTTGCTAGGATAGCTTTTGTCGATGCAACTTTGGTAGGGGCATTACAGACTCAATTCTATTTGAATCTAATGTCCATCAAGCTTGCACACCTATCCGTCTGGGCAGTTTTGCCTTCCTCCTGCATTGAGTATCGGGGTCTCATCAGTTGGAATGGAAGTGTCCGGTGCTGCAGATCATTTTTAAGATCTCTCCAGAAATGTTCAATCTAGTCTGTGCTGGCTGGCTGGGGGCCAAGTCAGGACTTCAGAGTTGTGCTGAAGGTCCACTCCTTAGGGTTGTTGTCCTGCTGAAATGATGAACAAAAAAAAAAAAAAAAAAAAAAGAAAGTCAGTCCCCTTTTTAAGAGGTCGCGTCTGGGGGTGATTCTCAGTTTCTTTATATTTATTAATTTGCCAAAACCCAAGTAAACTTTTTTGACGTCATTCTGGGGTTGTTGTGTGTAGAATTCTGAGGAAAAGGGAATTGAATCCTTTTGGTCAAGCTTGTAACTAAAAAGTGGAAAATTGATGAACTGTGATTACTTTCTCTTAGCACGTGTCTATAATGTTAACATTGCTTGGCTCAGGGTATCTAAATGTTTGTATACAAAAAGGGAACCAACTCATCCAGACAAAGGAATTGGGGCTATGCATACTTGACTTCTGGGATATAGAATCACACGGGCAGAATCATCTTGCTTTGAGACCTGTCTCCTCTTGGAGGTAGATATACATTTTTTGTCATATCGGGCAAAGTCGATGATAGTTAGCATTATTACTATTTCATTTAAAGGTAAGTTTGCTTTTATTTCCTTGCAAGTATTATAGTGGATAATTCGGCACGGTAATTTCACTAAAATCGACAACAAACCTTCAAATATAAAACACCAATGTTCGCTATTTAAAAACCAGCAGGACTATGTGAGGCCCAAGTTCAAAGATCAGAAGACTTCTCATTGTAGACTATCCATGTTGGGCATTGGCCTGGGAGACGCCTATATATAAGCACACTAACGATCCTCCTGTCACTCGCCTGCAGTAAAGCATCTCTCACACTTGTCCTTTCTTCCTCACAATTATAGTTTCATGCCCTCATCATATCCCAGCTATACTACTGTTGAGGGCACCTGATGATTTAAAGATCTCAGAATAGACTTCTCTTTGTATTATCCGTTTGCAATATTGCCACATGTATGTTCAGGTGTAGGAGCAGCCGGATCCTCGCTAGGAAAGCACAGCAGGCCGCAGTTTCTTTTTATATCTCATGTAGGTTATTTAAAAATGTTTTTCTATTGAAGACAGTGGTTTGCTTGATCTTTGCAGATTTGTCTAATTTAAGTTGGATAAAATTTTAACATTACTCTCATCCTGAATTCCTTTTGACTGCCGCGTCACTATGGATCTTTGGGAGCTGGCGCACTACAACTTCACATGGCTAAAGACTTTCAGTCTCTAATCCTGTCGGTTTCTTTGTTAAACCCTGTATTGGCTTTTGCATTAAAAGGGTTCACCTCATTTTTCCCCTCCATCTTGCTGTCAACTGTGGATAGTGTCTTATAAATTCTTACTGTTTTTCATCTGATTCTATTAATGGAGACAAGCTTGTTTTTTTTGGCTGTTTCGCTCCCCACATCATAAAAGACATACTGATGCGGTTGTATGTGTCAAATAATGTGGGCTTAGATTGTAAGCTCTTCAGGCATCAGGGCCTGATTGACTATAACTAGTAATTGTAAAGTCGGCGTACGGAGATGTTGGCTGTACAATTAAATCTACAATAATATAGTAGATAAAAAATAATCTTTCGAATTCATATACCACTGTGCTTGCCACAAGGAGTAATAAACCTAACTAGGGCACTGTTTGAATTCTTCTAATATTAATGTTTCATTTATTCGGGTTTCCCATGATCCTTTGGCTGGTGAAGATGTAAGTCGCCATTTAAAGTCTATGGGGATTGTACCAAATAAGGATTTGTCTCCCAGGGTGTGCATACCAAAAGCAAGGAGCTTGGGAAGAAAGATGTAGCATAACTGACAATAACATACATTTTAAGGCCACTCATAGCATTGTAAGAGTACAAGATATATAAGTTTTGTAAGATCATCAATTATGTGTAAAAACAAAACCCCTTAACTTTTTTTGTTTTAAATTTAATGATAATTAGTCATATAATAATATCATTCTCATTTAAGGCCTACACATGGCTTACCCCCATTGTAACCCCAAACACAGTGATTACGGTCTGTAGAACGAAGCACGCCGCCATTGTTTCCAGATACACACGGGAAACGCCAGCCTCCATCTCCTATTAGAAATAGTCTTAATATAGCATTAGGACTATGGCAAGCCACTTTGATTATTTAAGAGTAATGTTTTGTGTTTCGCCGGAGCTGGGTAATTTTTGTGTATATTGTGTACATGTCTAGTGCAAGTTGAGTTGAAATAAGATATTTTATATGACAGGTTATGGGAGACACAAAAGCAATAAAATATCTGTCAAGAATCCTGAAAGACTTTAAAGTAATAAGGTGAAGTGTTACATTATAATTGGATAACAATGTTCCTTCACAGCTTTAAGGCTGGGTAGCACATCATGCAATAATGTTGGGCTGACTGCAGCGTCATTTCATGTTCGGTCCGCAAATTCGATGGTTTCCTCGGCCCCTTGCTGCAGACCCCGGCATACAACCGTTTTTGTTTTTCTTCTTTTTTCTGCCATCAACTGTGATGACTCCTGAGCTCCGCGGGTTTTGGCATAGCCTTTTATCTAGTTTTGCATATTAATTTTATTCAATTATGATGTTATGATGTGATGCATTGATATGAATCTGAAATATAACTCATTCACATTTGGATTTAGGTCTGCTTCATGTCAAACCTATATAAAGAGGCAAATCCCGCAGGGCTGCAGAATCATCACGTGATGGCAGAAGCAAAGAAGTCGAAGGCAACACTGGTGGTCGTTGGCAGCGCCGGCGTGTGTCATCGACTCAGACCACATGTGACATCGCCCTATGTGGCTGACATCATCGTGAGTGTGGTGTCGGTCTGCTAAGAGAAAAGGCCGATATGAGTCTGTGGGACACCTTAAGAATCCACCGGCCAAATGGCACTTGTCAGTGGCCACAAGGGCCCTTCCAAGGACACAAGGCACTTATAAGTTCCAGTGACGGGTGCTCTCTAGTTCGCACGGTGCTAATCCTTAGTCCTAAGGGCCCTTGTAAGGCACAATGTCGCTTCTCAAGGGCCTCAGCATAAATGCTGGGATTGTGTGCGGCCGTGTGGAGTTGTGGGGGGTGATCCCCTTAATCCCAAGGACCCTTGTTATGTGTTGGCCGGGTTAAGACTTCTCAGACCCTAATGTCACTCGGACAATCTCTAACATTCGAGAATTTCAAAAATTTTCCACAAAGTTCGAAAAAGTTCCACGATCAGATTTCGGGAAAATCGTCAGAGGAGTTTGTTTTTTTTAAATCGAAGTTGTTATTCATCCCTGACGACTCCCAGACAGTAGCGGGACCTGAGCCGATGGACTTAGTAGGGAGCACAGGAACAGAAACTTGCCTTGCACTGAGACTGGAAGAACAGTGTACAGTAAGGCGGTGTGATCTGTCAATTTCTGGCATGGAATGTTACACGTAGTACGTGGTTTGGGAGACACCTTTAGTCTGTCACTGTTTAATCATTTACACTTTTAACTAGTAGCATAGCATCGTTAAATGGTAAAAGCCGATGGGTCCTGACAGTCTGGGGAAATATGTGGGATGGTGGAGCATGAGTCTAATCCCTGAGACCGCACGCTACATGCTCTGATCTCTTGCTTCCTCCAAAGTCCACCCACGATGTTTATATTTCAGTTTTATTACTGTTTAAAACAGTCTAAGAGCAGAACTTTGAGGAACTGAAAGCAATGGTAAGGTCGCAGATATAACCAGAGTTCATTACCCGATTTTATTTGTAATGAATGTGATTATATTCCTGCGTTACCCAGTGTAGTCAGCCTCCAGTTTTTTCTCGTGTGAATCAGCTCTCCTGTTAATTACCTAGTGGTAATCAGCCCCTCCAGTTTAATTTCTCAGTGTTATTAGCGCACATCCATATATCATTTTCCAGAGTTAATCAGACCTCCATGTGTGCCATACCGCATCTAATCAGTCTCCAGTTTCAGTTTCCTCTGTTGAATCGCACTGACCTGTAAATATAAAATGTCCAGCACACACTGACTGTATATATAAATGTCCCATGTCCAGCACCACACTGACCTGTAAATATAAAATGTCCCATGTCCAGCACACACTGACCTGTATATATAAATGTCCCATGTCCAGCACACACTGACCTGGATATATAAAATGTCAATATCGCACACACGACTGTATAATATAAATGTCCCATGGCCAGCACACACTGACCTGTATATATAAAATGTCCCATGTCCAGCACCACACTGACCTGTATATTAAAGTCCCATGTCCGCACACACTGACCTGTATATATAAAATGTCCCATGTCCGGCACACACTAGACCTGTATATATAAAATGTCCCATGTCCGGCAACACACTGACCTGTATATATAAAATGTCCCATGTCCAGCACACACTGACCTGATATATAAAATGTCCATGTCAGCACACATGACCTGTATATATAAAATGTCCCATGTCCAGCACACACACTGACCTGATATAAAAATGTCCCATGTCCCCACAACAAGACCTGTAATATAAAATGTCCATGTCCACACACATTGACCTGTAATATTAAAATGTCCCATGTCCAGCACACACTGACCTGTATATATAAAATGTCCCATGTCCAGCACACACTGACCTGATATATAAAAATGCCCCATGTCAGCACACACTGACCTGTATATATAAAATGCCCAATGTCCAGCCACACACTGGCCGTAAATATAAAATGTCACATGTCCAACACACCATGACCTGTATATATAAAATGTCCCATGTCCAGACACACACTGACCTGTATAAAAAATGCCCAATGTGCCAGTCAACACTGACCTGTAAATATAAAAATGTCCATGTCCAACACACATTGACCTGTATATATAAAATGTCCCTGTCCAGAACACACTGACCTGTATATATTAAAATGTCCATGTCCAGCAACACTGACCTGTAATATAAAATGTCCATGTCCAACACATTGACTGTATATATAAAATGTCCCATGTCCAGCACACACTGACCTGATATATAAAAATGTCCCATGTCCAGCACACACTGACCTGGATATATAAAATGTCCCATGTCAAGCACACACTGACCTGTATTATAAAATGTCCCATGTCAGCACACACATTGACCTGTAAATATTAAAATGTCCCAATGTCCACACAACATGACCTGTATATATAAAATGTCCCATGTCCAGCACACATTGACGTATAATAAAATGTCCCATGTCCAGCACAACACTGACCTGTATATATAAAATGTCCCATGTCAGCACACACTGACCTGTAAATATAAAATGTCCAGCACACACATGACCTGAAATATAAAATGTCCCATGTCCAGCACACACACTGACCTGTATATATAAAATGTCCCATGTCCAACACACACTGACCGTATAATAAAATGTCCCATGTCCCGCACACCACTGACCTGTATATATAAAATGTCCATGTCCAGACACACATGACCCTACTATATATAAAATGTCCCATGTCCAGACACACACTGACACTGTATATATAAAATGCCCCAGTTCCAGTACACACTGACCTTTAAATAAAAATGCCCATGTCCAGCACACATGCCTGTAATATAAAAGTCCCATGTCCAACACACATGACCTGTAAATATAAAATGTCCCAATGTCCAGCACACACACTGACCTGTATATTAAAATGTCCCATGTCCAGAACCACCACTGACCTGATATAATAAAAATGTCCCATGTCCAGCACAACACTGACCTGTATATATTAAAATGCCCAATGTCCAGTCCACACTGACCCTTGTAAAATAAAATGCCCATGTCCAGTCACACACTGACCTGTATATATAAAATGTCCCATGTCCAACACACATGACCTGTAAAGAGAAAAGTGGCCCATGTCCAGCACACACTGACCTGTATATATAAAATGTCCCATGTCCAGCACACACTGACCTGTATATATAAAATGTCCCATGTCCAGCACACACTGACCTGTATATATAAAATGTCCCCAATGTCCAGCACACACTGACCTGTATATATAAAATGTCCCATGTCCAGCACACATTGACCTGTAAATATAAAATGTCCCAATGTCCAGTTCACACACTGACCTGTATATATAAAATGTCCCATGTCCAGTACACACACTGACCTGTATATATAAAATGTCCCATGTCCAGCACACATTGACCTGTAAATATAAAATGACCCCAATGTCCAGCACACACTGACCTGTAAATATAAACGTCCATGGTCCAGCACAACATGACCTGTAATATAAAATGCCCATGTCCAGCACACACTGACCTGATATATAAAAATGTCCCATGTCAGCACACACTGACCTGTATATATAAAATGTCCCATGTCCAGCACACACTGACTGTATATAAAAATGTCCCATGTCCAGCACACACATGACCTGTATATATAAAATGTCCCATGTCCAGCACACACACTGACCTGTATATATAAAATGTCCCATGTCCAGCACACACTGACCTGTATATATAAAATGTCCCATGTCCAGCACACATGAACTGGATATATAAAATGCCCATGTCCAGCACACACTGACCTGTATATATAAAATGCCCAATGTCCAGTACACACACTGACCTGTATATATAAAATGTCCCATGTCCAGCACACATGACCTGTAAATATAAAATGTCCCATGTCCAGCACACACACTGACCTGTATATATAAAATGTCCCAATGTCCAGTACACACACTGACCTGTATATATAAAATGTCCCAATGTCCAGTACACACACTGACCTGTATATATAAAATGTCCCAATGTCCAGTACACACACTGACCTGTATATATAAAATGTCCCATGTCCAGTACACACACTGACCTGTATATATAAAATGTCCCATGTCCAGTACACACACTGACCTGTAAATATAAAATGTCCCATGTGCAGCACACACTGACCTGTATATATAAAATGCCCCATGTCCAGCACACACTGACCTGTATATATAAAATCTCCCATGTCCAGCACACACTGACCTGTATATATAAAATGTCCCATGTCCAGCACACACTGACCTGTATATATAAAATGTCCAACCAATGTCCATTCCCACACTGACCTGTAAATATAAAATGTCTCATGTCCAACACACATTGACCTGTATATATAAAATGTCCCATGTCCAGCACACACGGACCTGTATATATAAAATGTCCCATGTCCAGCCTCAACACTGACCTGTATATATAAAATGTCCATTCCACACACATGACTTGTATATATAAATGTCCATGTCCAGCACACTTGACCTGTATATATAAAATGTCCCATGTCCAGCACACACTGACCTGTATATATAAAATGTCCCATGTCAAGCACCACACTGACCTGTAATATTAAAATGTCCCATGTCCAGCACACACATTGACCTGTAAATATAAATGTCCCATGTCCAGCAACAACTGACCTGTATATATAAAATGTCCCATGTCCAGCCACACATACCTGTATATATAAAATGTCCCATGTCCAACACACTGACCTGTATATATAAAAGTCCATGTCCAGCACACACTGACCTGTAATATAAAATGTCCAAGCACACACTGACCTGAATATAAATGTCCATGTCCAGCACACACTGACCTGTATATAAAATGTCCCCATGTCCAGCACACACACTGACCTGTATATATAAAATGTCCCATGTCCAGCACACACGGACCTTTATATATAAATGTCCCATGTCCAGCACACATTACCTATATATATAAAATTCCCATGTCCAACACACACTGACCTGTATATATAAAATGCCCCCAATGTCCAGTCCACCAACTGACTCCTATACTATCCCATGGTGGTTCCCAATCTAATAACTGTCCAGGGGGGTTAGGACTATTTCAGGAACATGGAAGGGTGTCCAGTAATAGTACTATTCCCCATGGTGGAGTTCCAATACTAAGAACTATCCGGGGTGTGTTAGATATTATAGACACGGAAGTGTCAGTACATTACTATTCCCCATGGGGGTTTCCCAATCAACAAATAACTGTCAGGGGTGGGTTAGATTATTATAGGACACGTGAAGGTGTGTCAGTACATTCTATTCCCCAGGTGGGTTTCCCAAATAGATAAAACTATCCAAGGGGGTGTGAATACTTATAGGACACTGGAATGGTTGTCAGGTACATTCACTATCCCCATGGGGGGTTCCCAATTACTACATAATATTCCAGGGTGTCAGGGATGTTAGACTAGTTATAGGGACACTGGAAGGTGTTCAGTACATTACTATTCCCATGTGGGTTTCCCAATACTAACTGTCCAGGGGGGGTGTTAACTATATAGGACACTGGGAAGGTGTCAGTAACATTTACATTACCCCTATTGTCGGTTCCTAATACTATAACTGTTAGGGGGTGGTTAGACTATTTATAGGACACAGGAGGTTTGTCAGTACATTCCTATCCCATGGTGGGTTTCCCCAATACTAATCAACTGTCCAGGGGTGTGTAGACTATTTATAGGACATGGAAGGTGTCAAGTACATTCCTATTCCCCAGGGTGGGTTCCCTAAACAATAACTGTCACAGGGGAGTTAGACTATTATAGGACACTGAGGAAGGGTGTCAGTACATTACTATTCCCATGTGGGGTTCCCAATTACTAATATGTCCAGGGTAGATTTATAGAAGAGTGTATATTAGATTAGAAACAGATCTATTGACAGTGTAACAGCTGCTTATTTATTTCTTGGCACATGGTGCCGTGTTTCCGCAACATTACCTCAAATCAAGCAGGGGGAGGATAGTAGAGATCTGGATGTTTGGGAACACTGAGAAAAGGTACGGGTTAACGATTACTATTCCCTGGGTGGGTTCTCGCAAATATGAACTGGTCCTAGCCGGAGGGGCAGCTATTATTTGAGGACCAGGTCAGTCATTATCCCCATGGGGTTCCAGATATCTAATCTGCCAGGGAGTTGACTGATTGATGGACATGAGAGGTGTCGTACTTCTAGTCCCTGTGGTTTCCCAAAAACATACGTCGGGTGGTTGTTAGAAGATAGGACATCCTGGAAGGTGAAGTGTCGTCATTACATCCCCATGGGTCCCTATATGTCCAGTGGGGTGTAGACATAGAACTGGACGGTGTCGGTAAGAGCAGCACATTTCGGGCACGCACTTGGATGGTTTCCTGGCCCTAATAAACTAGGTCTACTCTAGGCGCGGTTAGGATAGTTATTAGTATGCAGGTGCAAGGATGTATGTATATCCCATGGTGGTCCAATAAGATAAATGCAGGGTGTAGGACTATTATAACACGTGTCAGTCATCATCAGTGGTTGCATACAACTCCAGGTGTTGAAAGGAAGAAGGTCATTAGATTACCATTCAGGTTCTCCCAATCTAATGTCCGGGGTGTCAGCATATTTGACTGAAGGGCCGTAATACATTCCCATAGTGGGTTTCCAAATACTAATGATGTCTACGGGGGGGTAAGGACTATTTATAGGAACTGACAGTGTCTGTGCATACATATACCAGGCCATCTATTGTCCGGGGGTTGACTATTACGAGGAACACTGAGGTGCGCTCACCCCATGTTCCTACATACAATACTTCCGGGGTAGACTAGTATCGCCGGTTGGAATTCGATTCCTATGGAGGGTTCATACTAAAACGGTCCATAGGAAGGTGTTAAAAATGGCATTTAGGACAACTGGCAAAGGGTAAATTTAATTCCCCTGTGGTTTCCCAATAGCAACTGTCGTGCTGGGAAACAGGGTGTTGACAGAGGCCTGGAGGTTCATGTAATTACATTTAGGTTCCCATTGAGGTGTGTTCCAAGTCGACTAATAACTAGTCGGTTTACATAGTGGTGCAGATTTGTGTGTAGCTTCGTGTATATGGGACCCACTGCAGAAGGTACAGTACATTACATTCCCCATTGTGGGTTTCCCTAATACTAATTAACTGTGCCAGGGGGGTGTTAGACTGATTTATAGAACACTGGAAGGTGTCAGAAATTACCATTCCCATGGTGTGGTGCCCTAATAACCTAATAACTGTCCAGGGGTTTGTTAGACATTTATAGGGACACTGGAAGGTGTAGTACTATACTATCCCCAGGTGGGTTCCCAATACTAATAAACCTGTCCAGGGGGTGTTTTAGACTATTTTTTATAGGACACTGAAGGTTGTCAGTTTACTCATTCCACCATGATGGGTTTCCCAATACTAATAACTGTCAGGGGGTGGGTTAGAACTATTTAAGACACTGGAAGGTGTCAGTACCTACTTATTCCCATGGTGGGTTGTCCCAATACTAATAACTGTTCAGGGGGTTGGTTAGACATTATATGGACACAGGGTCAGTGACATTAAATCACAGGAGAGTCAAAGTACTAATAGTGCAGGGTAAGAGCTATAATTTTTATTTTTATTAGTGTTTGATGTTCACTGAAGGTTTAGTTTGTTTGTTTGCTATTATCAGTTTTTTTTTTCTATTCCACTGTTTTGGTTTTCAATATAATACTTAACGTCCAGGGTTTGTTTTTTATGCGTTGTGTTGTTGTGTTGTGAGTATTTTTTTTATGTTTGTTAGTCCTGTTGCAATGTTGTGTAAGTACATTACTATTCCCCATGGTGGGTTCCCAATACCTATATAATGTCCAGGGGGTGTTAGACCTATTTAAGGGACACGGGAAGGGTCAGTGCATTACATTTCCCCATGGTGAGCGTTTTCCAATACAATAACTGTCAGGGGTGTTAGACTATTTATAGGACAACGGGAAGGTGTCAGTACATTACTATTCCCATGGTGGGTTTCCCAATACTAATAACTGTTCAGGGGTGTTTAGACTAGTTATAGGACACTGGAAGGTGTCAGTAATTATATCCCCATGGTGGGTTTCCCAATACTAATAACTGTCCAGGGGGTGTTAGACTATTTATAGGACACTGGAGGTGTCAGTCATCTCTTCCCCATGGTGGGTTTCCCAATACTAATAACTGTCCAGGGGGTGTTTAGACTATTTATAGGACACTGGAAGGTGTCAGTACATTAACTATTCCCCATGGTGGGTTCTCCAATACTAATAACTGTCCAGGGGGTGTTGACTAGTTATAGGACCTGAACGGTGTCAGTACATTACATTCCCTGTGGGGGTTTTCCCATACTAATAACTGTCCAGGGGGTGTTAGACTATTTATAGGACACTGGAAGGTGTTCAGTACATTACTATTCCATCGGTGGTTTCCCAATACTAATAACTGTCAGGGGGGGTGTTAGACTATTTATAGGACACTGGAAGTGTCAGTACATTACTATTCCCCAGGGGGTTTCCCCAAACTAATAACTGTCCAGGGGGTGTTAGACATTTATAGGACACTGGAAGGTGCAGTACATTACTATTCCCATGCGGGGGTTCCAATACTAATAACTGTCCAGGGGGGGTGTTAGACTATTTATAGGACACTGGAAGGTGTTAGTACATTACCATTCCCATGGTGGTTCCCATACTAATAACTGTCCAAGGGTGTTAGACTATTTATAGGACACTGGAAGTGGGTACGTACATTAATATCCCCATGGCGGGTTTCCCAATACTAATAACTGTTCCAGGGGGGTGTGTTAGAGACTATTATAGGACACTGGAGGTTTCAGTACATTACTATTCCCCTGGTGGGTTTCCCAATACTAATAACTGTCCAGGGGTGGTGTTAGACTATTTATAGGCACTGGAGGTGTCAGTACATTACATTCCCGGCGTGGGTTTCCCATATATAACGTCCAGGGGGTGTTAGACTATTTATAGAAGGACGGAAGTGTCAGTACATTACTATTCCCCATGGTGGGGTTCCCAATACTAATAACTGTCCAGGGGGGTTTAGACTATTTTAGGAACACTGGAAGTGTAGTAAATTACTATCCCCATGTGGGTTTCCAATAATAATAACTGTCCAGGGGTGTTAGACTATTTATAGGACACTGGAAGGTGTAGTACACTGTACTTTCCCCATGGTGGGTTCCCAATACTAATAAACTGTCCAGGGGGTGTTAGACTATTTATAGGACACCGGAAGGGTGTCAGTACATATTATTCCCCATGGTGGGTTCCCAATACTAATAACTGTCCAGGGGGGTGTTAG
This sequence comes from Hymenochirus boettgeri, assembly GCA_019447015.1. NCBI lineage: Eukaryota > Metazoa > Chordata > Amphibia > Anura > Pipidae > Hymenochirus > Hymenochirus boettgeri. Next base: position 265,375,643 of record CM033471.1, on the reverse strand, counting down.
ACTATTTATAGGACACTGAGGTGTAGTACATTAACTGTTCCCCATGGTGGGTTTCCCAATACTAATAATGTCAGGGGGTGTTAGAATTTATAGGACACCTGGAAGGTTGTCAGTACATTATATTCCCCATGGTGGGTTCCCAATACTAATAACTGTCCAGGGGGTGTTAGATATTTATAGGCACTGGAAGGTGTCAGTACATACTATTCCCCATGGTGGGTTCCCAATACTAATATAACTGTCCAGGGGGTGTTAGACCTATTTATAGGACATGGAAAGGTGTCAGACATTACTATTCCCCAGGGGGGTTCCCATACTAATTAATGTCCAGGGGGTGTTAGACTATTTATTGGACACTGGAGGTGTCAGTACATACTATTCCCCATGGTGGGTTCCCATATACTAATAACTGTCCAGGGGGTGTTAGACATTTATAGGACACTGGAAGAGGGTGTCAGTACATTACTATTCCCCATGGTGGGTTTCCCAATACTAATAACTGTCCAGGGGGGTGTTTAGACTATTATAGGACACTGAAGGTGTCAGTACATTACTATTCCCCATGGTGGGTTTCCCAATACTGAAATAACTGTCCAGGGTGTTAGACATTTATAGGACACTGGAAGGTGTCAGTACATTACTCATTCCCCATGGTGGGTTTCCCAATACTAATAAACTGTCCAGGGGTGTTAGACTATTATAGGACACTGGAAGGTGTCAGTACATTACTATTCCCCATGGTGGGTTTCCCAATTACTAATAACTGTCACAGGGGGTGTTAGACTATTTATAGGACAATGGAAGGTGTCAGTACATTACTATTCCCATGGTGGGTCTCCAATTACTAATAACTGTCCAGGGGGTGTTAGACTATTATAGGACACTGGAAGGGTGTCAGTACATTACTATTCCCCATGGTGGGTTTCCAATACTAATAACTGTCCACGGGGGTTTTAGACTATTATAGGGACCTGAAAGGTCAGTACATTAATTTCCCCATGTGTGGTTCCTAAACAATAAAACTGTCCAGGGGGTGTAGACATATTTATAGACACTGGAAGGTGTCAGTACAAATATTACCCATGGTGGGTTTCCCAATATAATAATAACTGTCCAAGTGGAGGTGATAGGGGGGTGGGGGGGGACTTATTATAGGACACTGGAAGGTTTGTCAGTACAATATTCCCCATGGTGGGTTTCCCATTACTTATAACTGTCCAGGGGGTGTAGACTATTTATAGGACACTGGAAGGTGTCGTACATTACTATTCCCATCGGTGGGTTTTCCCAATATAAATAAAGTCCAGGGGGTGTTAGACTATTTATAGGACACTGAAGGTGTCAGTACATACTATTTCCCATGGTGGGTTCCCAATACTAATAACTGTCCAGGGGTGTTAGACTATTTATAGGACACTGGAAGTGTGTAAGTACATACTTCCCATGGTGGGTTTCCACTACAATAACTGTCCAGGGGGTGTTAGACTATTTATAGGACACGCGAAGGTGTCAGTACATTACTATTCCATGGTGGGTTCCCAATACTAATAACTGTCCAGGGGGTTGTAGACTATTTATGGACACGCGAGGTGTTATACATTACTATTCCCCATGGTGGGTTTCCCAATACTAATAACTGTCCAGAGGGGTTTGAGACCATTTATAGGACACTGGAAGGTTGTCAGTACATTACTATTCCCATGGTGGGTTTCCCAATACTATAACTGTCCAGGGGGTGTTAGACTATTATAGGACACTGGAAGGTGTCAGTACATACTATTCCCCAGGTGGGTTTCCCAATACTAATAACTGTCCAGGGGGTGTGTTAGACTATTTATAGGACACTGGAAGGTGTCAGACATACTATTCCCCATGGTGGGTTTCCCATACTATAACTGTCCAGGGCGGTGTTAGACTCATTTATCTGGACATGGAAGGTGTCAGTACATTACTATTCCCATGGTGGTTTCCCAATTATAATAACTGTCCAGGGGGGTGTTAGAATTTAAGGACACTGGAAGGTGTCAGTACATTACCATCCCATGGGGGTTTCCATACTAATAACGTCCAGGGGGTGTTAGACTATTTATAGGACACTGGAAGTGTCAGTAACATTACATTCCCCATGGTGGGATTCCCAATACTAATAACTGTCCAGGGGTGTTTAGACTATTTAAGGACACTGGAAGGTGTACAGTACATTACATTCCCCATGGTGGGTTCCCAATACTAAAACGGTCCAGGGGGGTTAGACTATTTATAGGACACTGGAAAGTGTCGTACATTACTCTTCCCCATGGGGGTTGTCCAATACTTAATAACTGTCCGGGGGTGTTAGACTATTTATAGGACACTGGAAGGTGTCAGAATTACTATCCCATGGTGGTTTCCCAATGACTAATAACTGTCCAGGGGGTGTTAGACTATTTATAGGACACTGGAAGGTGTCAGTACATTACTATTTCCCATGGGGGGTTTCCAATACTAATAAACTGTCCAGGGATGTTAGACTATTTATAGGACACTGGAAGGTGTCAGTACCATTACTATTCCCATGGTGGGTTCCAATACTATAACTGTCCAGGGGGGGTTAGACTATTTATAGGACACTGGAAGGTGTCGAGTTACATTACTATTCCCCATGGTGGGTTCCCAATACTATAACTTCCAGGGGGTGTTAGACTATTTATAGGACACTGGGAAGTGCAGTACATTACTATTCCCATGTGGGTTTTCCAATATAATATACGTCCAGGAGGTGTTAGACTATTTATAGGACACTGAAGGTGTCGTACATTACTATTCCCCATGGTGGTGTTTTCCCCATACTAATACTGTCCAGGGGGTTAGACTATTTATAGGACACTGGAAGGTGCGTACATTACTATCTCATCGTTGGGTTTTCCAATATAATAACTGTCCAGGGGGTGTTAGACTGATTTTAGGACCCTGGAAGGTGTCGTACATTCCTATCCCCATGGTGGGTTTCCCAATCTAAATAACTGTCCAGGGGGTGTAGACTATTTTATAGGACACTGGAAGGGTGTGTTTACATACTATTCCCCACTGGTGGGTTTCCAATACTAATAAACGTCAGGGGTGTTAGACTATTTATAGGACACTGGAAGGTGTCCGTACATTACTATCCCAGGTTGGGTTCCCAAACTAATAATGTCCAGGGGGTGTAGATATTATAGGACACGGAAGTTGTCGTACATTACTATTCCCCATGGTGGGTTTCCAATACTATAACTGTCCAGGGGTTGTTTAGACTATTATAGGACACTGGAAGGTGTCAGTACATTACTATTCCCCAGGTGGTTTCCCAATACTAATAACTGTCCAGGGGTGTTAGCATTTATAGGACACTGGAAGGTGTCAGTACATTACTATCCCATGGTGGGTTTCCCAATACTAATAACTGTCCAGGGGGTGTTAGACTATTTATAGGACACTGGAAGGTGTCAGTACATTACTATTCCCCGTGTGGGGTTCCCAATACTAATAAATGTCCAGAGGGGTGTTAGACTATTTATAGGACACTGGAAGGTGTCAGTACATTAATATCCCCATGGGTGGGTTTCCCAATACTAATAACTGTCCAGGGGGTGTTAGACTATTTATAGGACACTGGAAGGGTCAGTACATTACTATTCCCCATGGTGGTTTCCCAATACTAATAACTGTTCCAGGGGGTGTTAGACTATTTATAGGACCATGGAAGGTGTCAGTACATTACTATCCCCATGTTGGGTTCCAATACTAATAACTGTCCAGGGGGTGTTAGACTATATAGGACACTGGAAGGTGTCAGTACATTAATATTCCCCATGGTGGGTTTCCCAATATAATAACTGTCCAGGGGTGTTAGACTATTTATAGGACACTGGAGGTGTTCAGTACATTACTATTCCCCATGGTGGGTTTCCAATACTAATAACTGTCCAGGGGGTGTTAGACTATTATAGGACACTGGAAGGTGTCAGTACATATATTCCCCAGGTGGGTTCCCAATACTAATAACTGTCCAGGGGGTGTTAGACTATTTATAGGACACTGGAAGGTGTCAGTACATTACTATTCCCCATGGTGGGTTCCCAATACTAATTATTTCAAATAAAGTTTTATTTTTTTGTGCACCTCTAGTTTGGTGTCTATGCTACACTATTTTTACATTGTTGTTACACCCTACAAACTGTATAATCAGTTACATTCCTGGTCTGGTGTTGGGGGAATTCTTTGACCTTTCTTGTTACACCGTTAGCAATGTTTTTATAACATACGGCAAATAAACACAAAAACTGCCCAAGTTCAGAGATACAGAAAAAAGTTGATAATATAAAGCTCCTTTATAAATATTGGCCCCGAAGAATATAGAACAGATCAGTGAAAAATAATAACTGTGGTTTACTACCATTGACTTTTGCAAAGACTCTGGAATTTCTTTCTTTACATCATCCTTTTGAATTCAAAGAGCAATATGCAAATCCAGTCACAGGCTTCTCATACAGATATCTGGGTAGGGAACAGAGAAATCACAGAACAGAACTGCAAGGATGGCAGCAATCAGACATAGATATACCCTCAGAGTATTCACTGTCACTCAATCTATTGCTGATACTGGCGTTAAAACATTATGAATTCTACAAATACAATATTGAAATTGTTGCAGTGACTGTTACATCAATTCTTACCCCTGACCCTGGTGGTAAATGTCCCCATGTGTCTTTATCGCGTTAATTTGGTTCTAAGCAAACATATTCAATATCAAAAGATCAAAGCTGATGGGTTTCGTTCCATGGTAAGAAAGTAAAATAATGTTACATTTTGGTGGTGAAACTTCAATTAGGGTTGAAATCCTGGTCTTCAAGACAAGAAATTTCTATATAGAATTTCAATTTTTCCAATATAATTTTGTGCATTTTATAACCAAACTAAATCCATGTACCCTACAGAGTGGGAGCACTGACAACACCACACTTACCACCTTGGACTTACTGTGCAGTAATGTCCACTGAAAAAGTGTTTACTGCATTAACAAGGAGAAAAGTTGCTTTTTGGTTTCAGAAGATTTTCATTGTTGGCAACACTGTGGGGATTAAACATAAACCATTAGAGAGAAGAGAAAACCTTATGAAAAAGGAAGAAAGTGAGTTGGTTTGGATCTGGTCCCAAACAACTGCCATGTTTCCCAGGGTGGGCACAGCCTGGACAGTCTAGGGGGGGCAATGTCCCATTCTGATTGGTGCAATATTAGGTATATTCAAGATTATCAAATAAATGATAGATTGCATTCTGGACTCCACTTAAGTGACCTTTAATCTAGAAGCATTCTTCCTCAAACACTTCACCAGAGGTTGTATTTACTATCAATAACATGGATTCTGTAACTAAGAATATTGGCTTCCCTTGTACAACTTTTGTCAGACCATTTTGTTACAGATATCTTATACCTCAACTGTCTGGTTTCACAGGTACAGCACCTTTTGAGAGGAGATCCTGGACTAATGGACTCCTGTGGCTGGTGGGTTCAGGGGGCCGGGGTCACGGTTTGGTGTGGCCAGGCAGTAGAAGAATAGGATGGTCCAGGGTGTATTCCAGCTCCATAATCATTCTTGGCTATCATGTGTGGGAAGTTAGGAAGTATGTGACCTAAGCAATTTATTCCCAGTCAGCATGAATGGCAGAAGAATTATCATGTAGGAGGAAATGCAGATTATGACTTTAATGGCATGTGCACCCGTAAAAATGCATGCACAATGCCCTCCTCTTATCTTCACTCCCCTTCTTCTCTTTACTGGCAGCATAAACAGATTAATCTGGCTACCTGTAAATACAGAAAGACTTGTTTCACATACATCAGCTGGAAAAGCCCAGAACTTATGCCAGCTGTGTCTAGAGGAGGGAGAGAGGTTTTCTTTCACATTAGATACTTTTGAACATTTATGTCAAAAAAGCTCTTTAAGCTCATGGAAAGGCCAGAAAATGTTTAACCTTGCTTGGCCTCCTTCTCTTTAGTTTGAGGAGGAAGATTGTGGCCATGCACCCCTGTGGAACACTTAAAAGCGGCAGTTAAAAAAATCCTTCTTGCAATACTTCATTTCGGCAACCAGTCCACCAATCAGTGTTAATTCACACCCTCCAGTTCACAAGTATCAAGTCAGCCCTCCAGTCCACCAATCAGTGTCAAATCAGCCCTCCAGTCCACCAGTCTGTGTTATTCAGCCCACCACACCCACCTCCACAAGCCACACTATGTTCCCTGATGAAGCCACGCCCACTGCACCTGCTGCCACCTGTCTGCTGAAAGGTGGCATTTAAAAGTGTGTTTCAGGTGTCAAAAACCCTATGAATACCCCTGTGGCCATGTAGGAGTTGCAGCTGCTGCACAAAGGGAGCTAAATACTGTGGATCAAAACAATGTTTGATTTCTGTTGGGGTGCAGACATGTCCTTTTAAAAATTAAAGTATAATTTGCAATACATATTTCTTTAAAAAAAAATAACCCCTAAGCCACCATAATAACGCTAAGTAGTTAATAGCATTTACTTGTGTTGGTTCCTCTACAAAATGAACATCTCAGTATGTCTTAGGTTAATGGGCTAAATTACAGTTTGATAAAAATGTCCATTAGTTTACAGGTTGCATGTTTAAACCCTATTAGCATTGGTTTATTCGCTGTGTGGTGTGTGTTGGTCTCTCCTTACTGGATGAAAGTGTTAGAGAAGTTGGCTATATGGGTATAAGAATTATAAAGGGTGGACATGTGGCTTAGTCCAACATCAACAAATGTTTCATTAAGTTAAGGATAAGTATCCTATAAGGTCCAGTCTGTTAATACGCCTGTTTACAGAAATTTACAGCCAGGATGTTATGTTACAAACCGTAATTCTGACCATGGACAGGTGCAGTTCTTAAAGGGCGTGTCCACCCTTCTTAAAAATTTTCATATAATATTCTCCCTGTCCCCCATCCCCAACCGCTATAGTTTTAAGTTTAGAAAGTGCCCCAAATATTACTTACCTTCCCTCTTTCCTCGCCGCACTGCCAGGTCCTCTGCTTGCGAGAAAATGCAAGCAGAGGGACGGGGACCGGCAGTCGCGTTTGTGATTGGCTGAGCGGCAGCAATCACGGACGCGGCTGCGGGAGTTCAGTGCGGCGGAGGATAGAGGGAGGTAAGTAATATTTGGGCACTTTCGGTTGGGGATGGGGGGACAGGGAGAATAATATATATAAAAGTTTTACGCTAGGGGGAGGGAATCTAAATTGTGGGAGAGGGAGGGGGAGGGAGGGGGAGAAGGGCTGCAGTGCGCATGCCAAAATTCTCGGAGGGGAGGCAGGAGGCAGAGTCCAGGATGGACTGGGATGTAAGCTGGGATGTAAGTTAAGGATTTAAACTACACTACACAATGGGGCCAGTAGTGGGGGGGATTATAGTTTTAGGGGTGGACATGCAACAATTACTCTCCCTACTCCTTCAGTGCTGCTCTTAGAATCCCACGTTTATCTACAAAGGGGTAGGTTCAAGGTCATAAAGGAAAAACATCTCTCCTCCCCCCCCCCACACATACACTTATGATGCACCCCTACACCATCTTTACCTTTCCATCTCTGTTGCAACATGCTTTATTTTAAAAAAAGATAGGTATACAGTATGGGTATAAATGACAACTCATACCCCCAACCCCACAGTAGCCACACAGATGCATCCCACAGCCACTCTACCCTTCAATCTAATGGCAACCATATAAAATAATCCAGAAAAATTAGGTTGAAAAGTCGTTCAGACAAAAACACATCCTCCAACCTCACACAGACACATGTACCACACACCTACTGATACACCTCTACATCCTTTCTACCATTTAATTGTAAACCATATATAAATTATTAAAGTCATTTCAAATACACGCACCGACTGACAGACTACTAATCTCACTAAATGGGGAGATTCAGTAAAGTTCTGAATGGTGCTATTTTGCCCCAACCAATCAGGTGGTTAGCTTTCAAATGGAAATAAAATCTGATTGGTTGGGGCAAAATTAGCACATTTTTTTATGTAAGAACTTTTATACATCTCCCCGATAGCCTTCCCCCCCTCAGACACAGGTACAAACACCTACAGTAACCGTCAAAATAAAAACCCAACCCCCCATACAGACACAGGTACAAACACCAACATTGCTAATGGCTAAATCCTCAGAAATGTAAGGTTTTGTTCATCACTGTAAAAACAAACCCCAACATAGATGCATACAATAATGGGGTTACCTTGACGTGGTTGGAAGGTTTTTCTTCATGTGATCACAGTAATGTATACTAAAACCCCTTTGTTTATAAAGTATGCCCGTGTGCAGATAATATGATATTGTATGGGGCCTGGGAATGTGCATTGATTATCTTTTCAAGTTTGTATTAACATAGATACAAGTACAATTACATTTAGGGTTTCATTACAGTTTAGCTGTTCCTTTAATTACATTAAAGAATTTAACTGATTACCAGACAAATTCATGAGATGCATGCAAAAAGTTTCTATGGGAAATGGTCTTCACCTATTCTCCCCCTGTGAGTATATAATGTAGGTAGGATGAAGAGAACATCCTTACCGTATTCCTTCACCTCAAAATTGGCGGTGTGTAATTCCGTTTTGGGGAGGTTTTATATTTTGCTGAGATGGTCCACACTCCAGGGCTGTAATTGCAGGATATCAATGTCAGATATTATATAATAGTTCCATAACATACATTATTACAGCTAGGGGGAGATGCAATAGTTACCTCCACGCTACTCTTCCTGCCGAGTTCTCGCGATACGGTACCCACATACGTGAATAACTGGCATCACGGGAACGAGTAGGTAAGGAGGATGGAGGTAACAGAACCATTGAAATCACATTCATTTCTGCGCTAAGTAGCGCAAAAAACAAACTTTTTTTTTGTTGCATCGGGTGTCTGTGCCGCAGAGGAAATAGAACGCAAACACAATATATATAACCCCTGAAAGACAATATTACATCTCCCACTTAAAGGTACAGTCAAAAGACAAACATTACTAAAACTGATGTGCATTCTTCTTAAAGTTTGATATTTTACAAGATCTGCTCCTCTGATTATATGGATTATATAGCGCCAACATCTTCCATTTACAATTACATGTATACATTCACATCAGGCCCTGCCCAAAGAGCTCACAATCTAAGCACATTTATTGGAACGTACAACCTATCAGTAGTCTTTATGATTGTGGGCCTGGAGGAAACCCACGCAAGCACGGTGAGGACATATACAAACTCCTTGCAGATGTGTCCAAGGGTGGAATCGAACTCAGGACCTCAGAGCTGCATGGTATCAGTTCTAACCACTGAGACACCGTGCGTTAGCTAGATCACCCATTTATATACAGCACCTGTGGGGGTAACTAATTGTTGATGGATTGGATGACTGGTTAGATTGAGAAACATTCGAAAAGTGCTACAGCAACAAGGGAAAGTTTAGTGGTGATATAACAATTGATATTTAGAAGGCAATTCTGGGATTTTCATCCAGTAAACCAAGGCTATGACCTGACATAAGACAGCCGTTTACTATTTACGGTGGATTGGATGAGGATTTTTGGAACAATTCCAATGTGGATGTGACAGTAACTCATGGAGTGAATTTTTTACTGTGTTAATAAGGAATGTCAACATTCACCCGGAAATTGCTGAAACTTCCTCAAATCTCAGATGATGGCAGTGAACATGTTTATTCTGTTAGACTGTTTGTCCTGTAGATGCTTACATCATTCTATCTAGGATTCAATGGAATTCATAGTTTGGTTATATTGATGACAAAACAGTAGGAAACTTTATTATGTAGGGAACCTTTCAGATATTCCAAAAAAGAATACAACAACCCACCATGTGTATCATCAATGTGGATATTTATTCATTGTACCCCACTGCGTAGCAAGGACCAGGGTAATCAGATGTGTTGGAAGAAAGTATCTTGATTATTTTTGACTGTGTCCCCTTCTTACCTACAAGTTCAGACAGTCTATGTGACAGGGAGGTGATTCCAGATTTGTCTTATCACGGATAATGTCTCTCTTCACAAGTATTCCATCTGGGGACTGCATAGAAAAGAGACTTGGAAAGTAAAAGTCATATTGAATTAGAGATTTTCAAAACTGTTTCGTCCCGTTTTCGAATTACAGTTAAATTCGAAGATTGAAAACAGACCCATAAAAGTCTATGGGAGAAATTTTTTTTGAAGTTTCTATCAATTGAAGGGTGAAATAGTAATAGTAGGTTACTGTAAATGAACGGGATGGGGAATGGTCTGGGGAACCCGTAAATATAAGTAAAATTCATTAAAATCTATCTTCCAATCGGGCTGTTTTGAGCTTCGCGGGCATTTCGAGGGTTACCGAAATCGAAACTTACTTTCGAGGGTTACCGATATCACAAATACGAGGGTTACCGAAATCAGCTTGTACATTCGAGGGTTGGCGAAATCGGCACATACATTCGAGGGTTACCGAAATCATCTACTTCGATTCGATAATCATCTACTTTCGATTTCGATAATTATCGAATTTTCGCTAAAAATCAAAAACTCGGAAAATTCGAGTTTCGGAAATCCGGGAGTTCCGAAAGTTTCGTTGGGGACTTCGAAACCGCCGGATTGGATTTGAAACTGGGTTCTATTAAAACCCAAATTACATCTAATCTGAATATGTTAAAGCTACTTTATCAGTTTGCATTAAAAGTTTTGGTTTGGTTGTTGATTACAATTGCCCTTACAGGGATAAAAAACACAAGGGTGAGGTTGGCTCTGTTCGGGTGTCCCTTTAATATCCAATACCATATAATTCAACACTTATGGTTGATCTACTGCTTCTCTAATGGTTTTGTATTCTTATTCTTGTACAAAAGACACATTGTCTCATTTAATTGTAGGAATTGCAATAAAGGATTGTCACTGGGCAGTTCGTATGTGAACTGCATGGTGGGAAATTCCCCTCCCAATGTTGCCTCATGCTTGCTGAACAGCTTACCCTCACAGAGAGTCATATAGTTTGACGGGGGTGAGCTTGAGCAAAACAAAGTACTGGATTGAAGTCATGCAGCAACACAAATACATCAGAGTAGTGATGTCTGAAATTCGCAAAATCGGTCCATTTTCGAAAATAGGAGATCCGCGGTTCGGAAGTTCAGAAGGCGAAAATCTGGAAAAATCCGCGTTCGCGAACGGATAAATCCGCGGCGGATCCGGGTTCGGATCCGCGAACCGGCCATCCCTACATCAGAGTAAGTTCTGTTACATCAGTGATGCCCAACTAATAGCATGTGGGCTGCAAGTGGCCCTCCTGTAATTTTTGGTTGCCCTCTGTCATAATGCCCATGAAAATGATCATCTCTCTGTTAAACTTCAGTTACAATCAGACTGTGTCAGATGAACAGAAACAGTTGCAATTTGTATGTATGTTTATATGAAGATCCATGAAATAGACTGATTATAGAGGCCAGAAACTCACCACAAATTCAATAGTCATTTCCTTGACACTGGAATCATTTGTTGTCCATGGAGTAAATCCGATAGAGAACTGTGGAGAAGTAGAAAATAAAAAAGGTAAGGGTGAGGACAATATTAGAAAATGGGAAGGTGATTTATCCTCCTAATGAAAGACAGTTCAATGGCTAAGCTGGGAACACACAACAATCCCGTCAGTACTCAGGGATCGGTCCTTTTTCAATACTGTGTGTACCTGCAAAATCAAACGTTTCCCACACTGACAAGCATTATCGGCAATGTGGTTGGCCCCCTGTACTGTAGTATAGGAAGTCAGCTGCAGTCGTAGGGTGTATGGCAATCCTAAACAATCTTCCTATACTTATATAGAGAGAACGCTCGGGACTGTGGGTAGCCAATCTTTGAAAGATTGTCATTACACACAGTTCATGTTTGGGAAACTACTATTTGTAATTTATTTTCCAGTCTACCCCAGTCTACCTTCCATCACATTTTATTTAGCATTTTATATTTAATCTTACCGTAATTATGTTTTTGCTCAATGAAAACTATGTTCTTGTGAATATTCACATTCATCCAGGTCATGTATATCTGAATATTCATTCATCCAGGTCATGGTATATCTGTAATATTCATTCATCCAGGTCATGATATTCTGTAATATTCATCCATCCAGGTCATGGTATATCTGTATATTCATCCATCAGGTCATGGTCTATTGTACTATTCATCCATCCAGGTCATGGTATATCTGTAATATTCATCATCCAGGTCATGGTATTCTGTAATATTCATCCATCCAGGTCATGGTCTATTTGTAATATTCATTCATCCAGGTCAGTGGTCTATCTGTAATATTCATCCATCCAGGTCATGGTCTATCGTAATATTCATCCATCCAGGTCATGGTCTATCTGTAATATTCATCCATCCAGGTCATGGTATATCGTGTAATATTCATCGATCCAGGTCATGGTATATCTGTAATATTCATCCATCCAGGTCACGGTATATCTGTAATATTCATCCATCCAGGTATGGTATATCTGTAAATTCATCCATCCAGGTCATGGTCTATCTTAATATCATCCATCCAGGTCATGGTATATCTGTAAATTCATCCATCAGGTCATGGTCTATCTGTAATATACATTCATCAGGTCATGGTATATCTGTAATATTCATCATCCAGGTCATGGTATATCTGTAATATTCATTCATCCAGGTCACGGTATATATGTAATATTCATCCATCAGGTCATGGTATATCTGTAAATTCATCATCCAGGTCATGGTATATTGTAATATTCATTCATCCAGGTCAGGTATATCTGTAATATACATTCATCCAGGTTATGGTCTATCTGTAATATTCATTCATTCAAGTCATGGTCTATCTGTAATATTCATTCATCCAGGTCATGATATTGCTGTAATATTCATTTATCCAGGTCATGGTATATGTAATATTCCTTCATCAGGTAATGGTCTATGTTTAATATTAATTCATCCAGGTCATGGTATATCTGTAATATCCATCCATCCAGGTCATGGTCTACTTTTAATATTCATCCTACAGGCATGGTCTATCTGTAATATTCATTATCCAGGTCATGGTATCTGTAAATTCATTCATCAGGTCATGGTATATCTTTAATATTCATTCATCCAGGTCATCTATATCTATAATACTCATTCATCCAGGTATGGTTATCTGTAATATTCATTCATCCAGGTCATGGTATATCTGTATATTCCTTCATCCAGGTATAGTCTATGTTTAATATTCATCCATACAGGTCATGGATATCTGTAATATTCATTCATCCAGGTCATGGTATATCTGTAATACTCATTCATTCGGGTATGGTCTATCTGTAATATTCATCCATCCGGGTCATGGTATCTGTAATATTCATCCATCCAGGTCATGGTATATCTGTAATATTCATTCATCCAGGTCACGGTATATCTGTAAATTATCCATCGGGTCATGGTATATTGTAATATTCATTCATCAGGTCATGGTATATCTGGAATATTCATTCATCCAGGTCATGGTATATCTGTAATATACATTCATCCGGTTAGGTTTATCTGTAATATCATCCATCGGGTCATGGTATATCTGTAATATTCATTCATCCAGGTCATGATAAGCTGTAATATTCATTTATCAGGTCATGGTATATCTGTAATATTCCTTCATCAGGTAATGGTATATGTAATATAATTCGTCCAGGTCATGGTATAGCTGTAATATCCATCCATCCAGGTCATGGTCTATCTGTAATATTCATTCATCAGGTCATGGTTTATCTGTAAGATTCTTTTTTCAGGTCATGGTCTATCTGTAATATCCATCCATGTCGTGGTCTATTTTTAAATTCACTATCCAGGTCATGGTATATCTGTAATATTCATCCATCCAGGTCATGGTATATCTGTAATATTCATCAATCCAGGTCATGGTCTATCTGTAATATTCATTCATCCAGGTCATGGTCTATCTGTAATATTCATTCATTCAGTTCATGGTCTAACTGTAATATTCATTCATCCAGGTCATGATATATCTGTAACATTCATTTATCCAGGAAATGGTATATCTGTAATATTCCTTCATCCAGGTAATGGTCTATGTTTAATTTATTTCATCCAGGTCATGGTATATCTGTAATATTCATCCATCCAGGTCACGGTATATCTGTAATATTTATCCGACCGGGTCATGGTATATCTGTAATATTCATCCACCAGGTCATGGTATATCTGTAATATCCATCCATCCAGGTCATGGTCTATCTGTAATATCCATCCATGTCATGGTCAATCTGCAATATCCATCCATGTCGTGGTCTATCTGTAATATTCATTCATCCAGGCATGGTATATCGGTTTTTATCAGTTAGATCAACTGGACTTAAGTTAGTTCTTGAAGACATTTCGCTAGTCATCCGACTGGATTTCTCAATTCAGAATGACTTGTACAAGAATATGCTGGCAATAATTACCCCGGGATGTCCCAATTAGCATATAACAGCCAGGTGTAGGGACCTTCTGAATGCACGGTATTAATTGTATTGTGGCTAAGAGGTGTATCGAAACTGCCCAGGGTAAGGCGTCATTGTACATTTCAGGATATTCCAGGATATTTATTGCCAACAGATTCTAGTACAAGTCATTTTGAATTGAGAAAGCCAGTTGGATGGTTAGCGAAAGTCTTCATCCAATCCAATTGACCTTACTGAAAACAACATATAAGGAGCTATGTTCCAAAATCTCCTTTATAAACGTTTTACTGTCTACAGCCCAATAAAATACATTGTAACAGGTGTGGGCAATTAGTTTTCAAATGGTCTGACCAATAGGCCGCACCCAATTCTGTTGAATACTACAGTATTTTAATGCATTATAGAAAGCATTAAAAGTTACTGGTGAACCAATATCTCGAGTTCATTGTATGTTTTTAAATTATTAGCTAAAATTAGCTGTCAATTAGCCTACTATGCTAATTTAAAACTGAAGAGAAATTAAAGTGCCCAAATTTTTGCAGTTGAAACTACATTAGTGGGGAGGTTGGAGACTTTACTCTGCCCCCTATTTTTCATTTAGCCCTTGTTCTGCAGTAAACAGATGATCACTCACCACTCTGCTCTTGTCTCTGCTCCTATCTCTAATGGAGTCACATATGCCCACTTCATTAAGGAAGGAGGGGGGAAACCAGCAGTTAAGAATGTGGTGAAACTGTCTGTCACTGCACAATTGCAGTTAAAGTGAATGTAAATGCAGAACTGCTGTAGTGAAATGTTTCACTTATTTTACACAATTTGATCCCCATTGTGCATAAAAAATGATACACTTTATAAGTGAGATGAAGATTTTATGTAGCCATTGTCTATCATGTATTCTAATGAAGTATTGTAAGGAAGTGAGTATGTTGATACCTGAGATCCGGGTGTGTAGATAGTCTTGTCAGTCTGGATGAAGATGTATCCACCATGATAGGACACCAAGACCACCTTCTCAACTTACATGAAGGTGAATTCACAGAGACAATACACATACTGTTTTCTTTGTTTAGGGGAAATTGACCAGCAGGAATCTAATGGAAGGACAATGCAAGTAACAATAATAAATAGTCTAGAACAGTGAAACATCAATCAATGGAGACCTTCAATTTACAGTATAACGTATAGTCCAACTCTTTCTAACTCACCTTCACTGTGGCTGTTCCTAGGAAATTATGTTGTTATTCAGGGAGACTTTAGTTGTTACAAGATTTATTTTTCTGAGGAAATTCCTGGATGATATCCGCATCGAATGGAGCGTTTTGTCCTTGGGCATCTACTACAATGGTCTCCTCACTCTCCACACGTAGCACACTGGGGGTTATCAGGGTACATCTGCAAGGGGCAGTTTGACACTCATGTAATGAAATCAGCTTTACTAACTATTAAAAAAAAAGTAATACAGTCATTAAGAAGATTCATAACCATATAAAAGTTTAATTGTCACATAGACACAGAGTTCATTGAGAATACTTTTTACTGTGTTGGTAAAAATCAAGATCTATACATTTTTAACAATAATATATCCTACAAACAGTGAGTCATCCTGCCCAAAACTAGAGATGGCCGAACTTTTGAAATTTTGGTCCATTTTTGACTTTCGAACTATATGGAAGTTTGAAAGTTCGAAAACGGACCATTAAAGTCAATGGGAGTCAAATAGTTTGAAAAGTTCTAATAAAATACAATTAAAAATATCAATGGTAACTTAATGTAAATGGCTGTGGGACCTGGGAAATGGTCTGGGGAACATGTTCCAATATCCAGGACATTCGAAAAATCAATTTTACTCACACTCGCGCTATTTTCGAGTTCGTTCGCGCCTAGATACCATGTACATTTTACTCGATGCTCGCGTATGGCTTTAATGGCACTTTACTTGTTGATTCGATGTTCGACGCCTAGATACCATGGACATTTTACTCGCGGATTCGATGCTCCGTATAGGTTTTAATGGAAACTTTACTGCGGATTCGATGCTCGCGCCTAGAAACCATGGACATTTTACTCGCAGATTAGATGCTCACGTATAGGTTTTAATGGTCCCTTACTCGCGGATTCGATGTTCGCGCCTAGATACCATGGACATTTTACTCGCGGATTCGATGTCGCGTATAGGTTTTAATGGACACTTTACTCGCAGATTCGATGTATGCGCCTAGTGCCATGGACATTTAAAGCGGATTCGATGCTCGCGTATAGGTTTTAATGGACACTTAACTCACGGATTCGAATCTCGCTATAGGTATAATAGGCATTTTACTCGCACATTTAACAGTCGAACATTTGATATTATCGAAAGTCCGAAATATCGAAATACGGGTCCGGGATAGTTCGAGAAGTCCGAATTTGTTCGAATTCGAATATTTTGGCTCGAACTCGGGTTTGAGTTCTAGTCCATCTCTACCCAAAACACCCACATGTAGCATAACCTTAATTGTCAAGATGGTTTACATATAATTTTTTTAATTTGAATCATGCTTTTCGTTAATTTTTTCAGAAAATCTGCTGAGATTATGACATCTATGCAGGACTGCGTTCAGATGCTCGCAGCCAAGGTATAAAAGAATGGCACCATTGGATTTTGGTGTAATTGCACATACTGTATGCATTGCTTCCATTTGAGGCTAGTTGGTGGCCATGTCTTAGTGTACACCTATACATGTGGCATAAAATAGGACTAAAACTCGAACCCGAGTTTGAATTAGATTTTATAATTTCAAACAAATTCGAAATTTTCTAATTTTTTGGATTTCAAACTTTTCCAACTTTTGATGATTTTTAAATTTTTTGGGGTTTTTGAATTCCAAGGATTATTTTGCCCTAAAGTCATCAATCACAGCTATTTTGTAGCAGTGCCAGGCCCTGGGTTGCATTGTGAAGTGTTACCCTTTGGCCCGCTTACCCATATGATGAAAATTGCAAAAATAAAGATTAATGGGCAAGTTCAGTGAAAACACTATCAGGGTTATTCAAAAAAGTTCGATTGTTTAAATGGTGCTAAATTTGCCCCAACCAATCAGATGTTAGCTTTCAAATGTTAAATAAGATCTGATTGGTTTGGGCAAAATTAGCAGGATTTTAAACAATAAGAACTTTTATTGAATAACCCCAATATACTTTTAAGAAAAAAGAGCAGTGTTTTCCCATCCTAAGACCTGCCCATTAACATTTAGTCTGTGTATAAATAAATGCTTCTGAATGGTGTCCATTTCTCAGTGGTAATGTCCAGTACACACATGACCTGTATATATAAAATGTCCCCAATGTCCAGTACACACACTGACCTGTATAAAAAATGGCCCAATGTCCAGTACACACACTGACCTGTATATATAAAATGTCCCAATGTCCAGTACACACACTGACTGTATAATAAAATGCCCCCAATGTCCAGTACACACACGACCAGTATATATAAAATGCCAAGTCCAGTACACACACTGACCTGTTATACATAAAATGTCCCATGTCCAGTACACACACTGACCTGTATATATAAAATGGCCCAATGTCCAGTCACCCACTGACTGTTATATAAAATGCCCCAATGTCCAGTACACACACTGACCTGTATATATAAAATGCCCCAATGTCAAGTACACACACTGACCTGTATATATAAAATGCCCCAATGTCCAATCCACACACTGACCTGTATATATAAAATTTCCCCAATGTTCAGTCCACACACACTGACCTGTATATATAAAATGCCCCCAATGTCCAGTACACACACTGACCTGTATATATAAAATGCCCCAATGTCCAGTACACACACTGACCTGTATATATAAAATGTCCCCAATGTCCAGTACACACATTGACCTGTATATATAAATGGCCCCAATGTCCAGTACACACACTGACCTGTATATAAAAATGTCCCAATGCCAGTACCACATGACAAAACAACATCTACACACCTCTGTATATATAATGTCAAGTCCAACACACACCTGACCTCACTATATATAAAATGCCCCAATGTCCAGTACACACACGATGTATTATAAAATAGCCCCAATGTCCAGTACACACACTGACCTGTATATAAAAATGCCCCCAATGTCCAGTCACACACTGACCTGTATATATAAAATGCCCCAATGTCCAGTACACACACTGACCTGTTATATATAAAATGTCCCAATGTCCAGTACACACACTGACTGTATATATAAAATGGCCCCAATGTCCAGTACACACATTGACCAGTATATATAAAAGGCCCAATGCAGTACACACACTGACCTGTATATATAAAATGCCAATGTCCAGTACACACACTGACCTGATATATAAATGCCCCCAATGTCCAGTACACACACTGACTGTATATATAAAATGCCCCATGTCCAGTACACACACTGACCTGTATATATAAAATGCCCCAATTTCCAATCCACACACTGACCTGTATATATAAAATGTCCCCAATGTTCAGTCCACACACACTGACCTGTATATATATAATACCCTCAATGTCCAATCCACACATTGACCAGTTTATATAAAATTGCCCTAATGTCCTATCTACACACTGACCTGTATATATATATATATATATATATTATATAAATATAATATATATATTATATAATGCCCCCATGTCCAGTACACACACTGACCTGAGTATATAAAATGCCCATGTTTCCAGTACACACATTGCCCAGTAATATAAAATGTCCCATGTCCAGTACACACATTGACCAGATATATAAAAATGTCCCATGTCCATACACACATTGACCAGTATATAAAATGTCCCATGTCCAGTACACACATTGACAGTAATATAAAATGTCCCAATATCAGTACCCAATTGACCGTATATATAAAATGTCCCAATGTCCCGTACACACATTGACAGTATATATAAATGTCCCAATGTCCAGTACACACATTGACCTGTGTATAAAAATGCCCAATGTCCAGTACACACATTGACCGTGTATATAAAATGCCAATGTCCAGTACACACACTTGACCTATATATAAAATGCCCCAATGTCCAGTACACACAATGACCTGTATATATAAAATGCCCCCAATGTCCAGTACACACACTGCCTGTTATATAAAATGCCCCAATGTCCAGTACACACACAGACCTGTATATATAAAATGTCCCAATGTCCAGTACACACATTGACCTATATATAAATGTCCCAATATCCAGTACACACATTGACCAGTATATATAAAATGGCCAATGTCCAGTACACACATTGACCAGTATATATAAAATGGCCCAATGTCCAGTACACACACTGACCGTAATATTAAAATGTCCCAAGTCCAGTACACACACTGACTGTATATAAAAATGCCCCAATGTCCAGTACACACACTGACCTGAGTATATAAAATGCCCCAATGTCCAGTACACCACTGAACTGTATATATAAAAATGCCCCAATTTCCAATCCACACACTGACCTGTATATATAAAATGTCCCAATGTCAGTCCACACCATGACCTGTAATATATACCCAATGTCCAATCCACACATTGACCCGTTTATATAAAATTGCCCAATGTCAGTACACACACGACCTGTATATATATATATATAATATATATTATATATTATATATATATATAATGCCCCAATGTCCAGTACACCACTGACCGTATATAAAATGCCCTGTTCCAGTACAACATTGCCCAGTATATATAAAATGTCCCCATGTCCAGTACACACATTGACCAGTATATATAAAAATCCCATGTCCAGTACACACATTGACCAGTATATATAAATGTCCCAATGTCCAGTACACACATTGACCAGTATATATAAAATGTCCCAATATCCAGTACACACATTGACCAGTATATATAAAATGTCCAATGTCCAGTACACACATTGACAGTATAATAAAATGCCCATGTCCAGTACACACATGACCTGTGTATATAAAATGCCACAATGTCCAGTACAACACTGACCTGTATATAAAAATGCCCCAATGTCCAGTACACACACTTACCTATATATATATATATATATATATATATATATATATATATATATATATATAATGCCCCCAATGTCCAGTACACACACTGACCTGAGTATATAAAATGCCCTGGTTTCCAGTACACACATTGCCCAGTATATATAAAATGTCCCATGTCCAGTACACACATTGACCAGTATATATAAAATGTCCCATGTCCAGTACACACATTGACCAGTATATATAAAATGTCCCATGTCCAGTACACACATTGACCAGTATATATAAAATGTCCCAATATCCAGTACACACATTGACCAGTATATATAAAATGTCTCCAATGTCCAGTACACACATTGACCAGTATATATAAAATGTCTCCAATGTCCAGTACACACATTGACCTGTGTATATAAAATGCCACAATGTCCAGTACGCACATTGACCTGTGTATATAAAATGCCACAATGTCCAGTACACACACTTACCTATATATATAAAATGCCCCAATGTCCAGTACACACACTGACCTGTATATATAAAATGCTCCCAATGTCAGTACACCACAGGACCCTGTGATATATAAAATGTCCAATACCAGTAACACAAATGACCAGTATATATAAAATGGACCCAATGTAGTACACACATTGACCAGTATATTAAAATGCCCCAATGTCTAGTACACACATGACCTATATTATAAAATGCCCCAATGCCTAGTACACACTTGCCCAGATATATAAAATGCCCCAATGTCAGTACCACATTGACAGATATTATAAAATGCCCCAATGTCCAGTACACACACTGACCCTAGTATAAAATGCCCAAGTCTAGTACACACACTGACCTGTGTATAAAATGCCCCAAGTCCAGTACACACACTGACCAGTAGTATAAAATGCCCAATGTCCAGTACACACATACCAGTAATATAAAATGCCCCAATGTCCAGTACACACATGACCTGTGTAATATAAATGCCCCAATGTCCAGTACCACACATGACCGTATATTAAAAATGCCCCAATGTCCATACACACATTGACCACCTTTATAAAAATGCCTTCTCGGCACACTTTGTATTAATTCAATCCGCCCCCCATCTGCTCCAGTAACACCAAGAACAGTAGATAATAAAATGCCCCAATGTCCAGTACACACATTGACCAGTATATATAAAATGCCCCAATGCCTAGTACACACTTTGCCCAGTATATATAAAATGCCCCAATGTCCAGTACACACACTGACCTGTATATATAAAATGCCCCAATGTCTAGTACACACATTGACCAGTATATATGAAATGCCCCAATGTCTAGTACACACATTAACCAGTATATATAAAATGCCCCAATGTCCAGTACACACATTAACCAGTATATATAAAATGCCCCAATGTCCAGTACACACATTGACCAGTATATATAAAATGGACCCAATGTCCAGTACACACATTGACCAGTATATAAAAAAGTCTATGAAGGACTGCGTCTTGAATTCTGAAACAATAGCACATTTTGGTAGCCAAAAGTATGTAGGTCCCAAAAATATATAGTTTGTGGGGTATTTTGGAGATTGAGGGGAGTTTTGCTTAAAAACCTGAAATCTGTTCAAAATGCAGAGCTGACTAGATTTATGTGATTGCCATTGTGAATAGGTTCCCTTCAGGGCTAGTTGGTGACGATGTTTCGGTGTGCACCCGTGCATATGGCACCCTGCTTTATTCAGGATTGGTTAGTTTTTATATTTGTATTGGTTTTCAACCTTTCGCTTTAGTTCTTCTGTGAAATTCACTGTTGGTTTTATTAATAATTTTTATTTGAAGTAAAAAATATATGGTAAGCTTGCAATTTGATGAACCCTGGTATCTGCATTCTGATAAAAAAAAATTACACTACTTATTAATCTGGTATTCTACATTGACTGTTAAAAGGGATTATATCAAAATTGCTACTATGTTTTTTTTTGCCTTGAATGCAACTAACATAAATGAGGCTAATTGTTACTTAATGATTGCTCCATCCGTTTGATGAATTTGTAGGTTAAACATGATAAAATAAAGCTAGATGAGAGCAAAAAGACTATTGACTTACTAACCTCTAACCCTGACGTGGTGACTGGGCTTAAAATAATTTGGCCAACTTATTGAACTGATTGCTTTTATTTATCCAGGGTTTAGCAGGCTGTTTGTAGCAGCAACCTTAAGCTGGGTACACACAATGAGATATTTAGGTCTGATTGACCGATAGTTCAGTGTATCGAACTATCGCATCCGAATGCTCCCATGTCTGACCGACCGTTTGTCCGAATCGGACGAAAGGACGATCGGACATGGTGGAAAACCTGGTCCTCTATGGACCACACGATCGGTCGCGGTAACTATCGGACGAGGCTGCTTTTGCCGCGACCGACAGTCCTTCCTCCTGGCCGACCGGTCGAAAGTATCGAACGGTCGGTCAGGAGGAAAAATCGCTAGGTGTGTACCTAGCTTTATGGAGGTAGCCAATATGCAATTAGAATTGTTTGTGCACTAGAATTCTATTGTTTGTATGTATTATATTTTTGGTCTCTAGTTGCACTTTAATATGGATGGACAACAGCCCAATTTTCTATATATTGTGTGTTACATTGAAGGTTTGACCAAGCCTTCTGGGAAATTGTACTCCACCCAGAGTTAGGTCATGTGCTCGTTTGAGTAAAGTACTTTAAACTAGAGAGTCAGTTTCAAGTATCCAGGCCACACAGGAGAAGCTGTCAGCTCATGTAGCCAAAAAGGCAAGAACCAGTAGGTTAGGACCCAGTTAAAGAAAGCAACCTTGACGTGGTGACCGGGCTTAAAATAATTTGCTTTTATTTATCCAGGGTTTAGCAGACTGTTTGTAGTAGAACCTTATGGAGGTGGCCAATATGCAATTAGAATTGTTTGTGCACTAGAATTCTATTGTTTGTATGTATTATATTTTTGGTCTCTAGTTGCAGTTTAATATGGATGGACAACAGCCCAATTTTCTATATATTGTGAAATAACCTCTACAGAATAAAGTGGACAAACAGGAATTTACTGATAAAGACAAAAAAATTAAATTTGAAATTTCTAAGATAGAGGAAGAGATCATCCAGGTGAAAAAAATTAACTTAGAAGAGATAAGGAGGACGAAAAGAAAGGACAGATTTATAGGTTGAGACATTCAGGGAATAGCAGGAGAGATTTTAGTAGTGCCTATACCCAGTTGGCAAATTCTAGAGGGAACTTACAGATACAGATTCCAGTTCCATAACTTTTTTAGATGAAGGGTCAGGCAAGGGCGAACGGGGAAGAAATTTAAGAAAGAGGCAGTGGAGATGGAACTATTCCAAAAAGAGGAGATACATGAGGCGGCACAGGTCAACCTCAAAGTAATCAGTTTATCTACACACATCCTTACCCAAGCACAAAGGTCAGTGTTGGAGAAAGGGGTATCTTTTTGTCCCTCTACCAACATGGACAGTTTCACAGTGATCAAAGACCTATTTTTATTTTGTAGGAATAGCTCTGGAAGGCACATTTTAGAGGGGAGGATGATGTACATGAACCTGATTCCATTAATGAAAATTTGGATGAGCTCTGTGCCTAAGCATCAGGTAAGATGTTTAAGAAAAAAAATCAAAGTTTACTCCCCCCTTCTCAGGCTTCCCCGCCTTACAAGTATTTTATCATTGTGCATTGAAGGCACTCAAGTCTATTCCTAGAGGAGTACCTTTGCATAATTTTTCTTGAGATAAATTTCGAGCTATACAAGAATTGAGTGAGCTCAAAAATGTCATCATTAAAAAATCTGATAAAGGCGGAAACATTGCTCTGTGGGCAGAGGACCTTTATGTGAAGGAAGCAAAAAAACAGCTACCCAATGCTAATAACTATAAAAAAAAGACACCTTCAACTTATTTTGGATGAAGCAAGGGACTCCAATGTTATTACTGAGAAAGTGATGGGCTACTTGCTGGTTGAGAATACTGTGACCCCTACATTCTATCTTCTTCCCAAGATACACAAGAGAACAACCACTAGGTAGGCCCATCATATCGGGTATGGGTAGTATGCTTGAGCCAGCTTGTTCCTTTATTGATCATTTTTTACAGCCACATGTGACAACTGTAGAATCATACATCAAAGATACCACTGATTTTATCAAGAAAATAAAGGATATTATGATTGATGATGATGTCTGGATCGTCACATGTGACGTGGAGTCTCTCTACTCTAATATTAACCATGACGATGGGATAAGGGAGGTAAAATACTTTATGTCTATGCAAAATAAGTCTGACTGTCCCAAAACCATGTTCATTATCAATTTGCTGCAGTTTATTCTGAGTCACAATTTTTTTCTTTTTGATAACACATATTATTTGCAGATCAGAGGCACATCCATGGGCGCCAAGTGCGCTCCCTCCTATGCTAACCTTTTTTTTGGGTTGGTGGGAGAGGGAGGTTGCATTTAGCATCCCTATGGCCAAATATACATCACATGTGATGTTATGGTTGAGGTACATAGACTACCTGTTTATTTTGTGGCAAGGCTCATATGATCTTTTACAGGAATATATACAGTGGTTAAATTCAAATCCGTATAATATTTTCCTGACAAAGAATGTTTCCAAGTCCCTGTGTGAGTTTTTGGATGTGCTGGTGGAGGTGAAAGACGGAAGATTAAACACTAAACTTTACCGTAAACATACGGCCACTAATTCCCTTTTGCACTTTAACAGCTTGCACCCAAAACCCCCCCTTTGTTCGCCGCTTATAAACAGCATATAAAAAATATACCTCAGGATGATCTATTAGTCTCTAAACCTAAGGTCAATGATACTGAACTTAGGTTTATCACTTCCTTTAACCAACAATGGGACAAAATTCAGAAAGTACTGACTGATAATTGGTTCATCCTTGGGAGTGATGCACTCTTGAGAGGTCTTGTATCAGATAAACTATTGATGACGGCAAAGAGAAGTTGTAATCTGTCAGACAAACTGTGCAAAAGCCACTTTGATAAATCCCCGTGCCCCCTGGGGAGAGGCATATGCCTAGTGGGTATGTACTGCTGTGGGACATGTACATTTTGGAAATACATGTGTCAGGATGATCATTTTATGGATAAGAAAGGAAAGAACTATAAAATTAAACAACTCAGAAAGTAAAAGAGAGGCTGAGTTCTCATATGTCCAATATTAGGAATGCTAATGAATTGTTGACAGAGGGGCGTGGCATTACTAGTGTGGCAGAGCACTTTTTAAACCAGCATAGTGGTCAAACTGATACACTGACAATATATGGTTATTGATAATGTAAGGCTAAGTTTGAGAAGTGGGAATTTGGATAATCTACTGTTGGAGAAAGAAGCCCGTTGGATATATAGACTTGGCACTATGGCCCCTTGAGGGCTCAATGAAGAATGGGATTTGACTCCGTTTCTTTAACTTGCTTGATTTATATCCCCTTCTTTTTATGTCTAGACTATTTGCTTGACATGGTGGATGAAGATGTGGACCCTCTTTTTGGAGACTCGTCCTGGATATACTCTATAAGTAATGGATCCAATGTGGTGATTATTTACTGTATCCTGCGATGCCAGATGTGGTCCCTTGTTTTATTAGAGACCCGATGTGGATGTTATCTATCAGCAACAGATAAGATGGGTCTGAGTATCACTGGAATGGATCTTATTCATCTACTCAATATCAGAATAATAATAATGCTTGCCTCAATGGAGGATAAGGTCTGTTTTGGGGACAGCATCAATGGGCTGGTTCTTATTCTGAGTAAACTATGCCACTTTTGAAGAAAACATTTATGGATAATTTTCCCTCAAGGGTTATGTTACCTCTTGAGCTCTTCATAACTTTGACTTTTTGAAGATATGGAAGATACTTCCTGTTGGATATATAATATTTGTTCAAAGGCTATTATTGTACAATGTATATCACTTTTTTCCTGTGTGTTTCTTCCTTCTATATGATCTTAATTATTTCTATATTAGTACTTATTTGGAAGGGTAGAGAGAAGCACTTCAGTGTATTCACTTTAATAGGAAACAATAGTGGAGGTGCGCTCTTGTCCAAACGGTGGGTGCAGATACCTGAAGAAGGGGGCACCATATTCCCTCAAAACATTATTTTGTGTGATATGTGGTTCACACTAAACTTATAACCTTTTGGAGTGTGATCCTCGGCCTTTTTTATTTTGCTATTCACTTTAATCGTTTTTTCCTTATATGTAACTAAGTAATAGTACTGGACTTAGTAAGGGAGGGTCATATTACTATTAAGTGTGCATTATCTTTTTCTGTCACTAGAGGGACATGGCCTCTATGGATGTATTTATAGTGTCACTAGAGGGTCATGACCTGTATGGATGTCATTGCATACAAAATATGTGAGGGACTCAGGATGTAGTCGTCATTATTATAGTTATCTGTATATATTTTTCATTTTGCAATTTTCCTCCTGACTGCCCTCTCGTCTGTGTGCAGCTATAATTTGTGTAACTACATATTGCACTACTGGGGAATCCTTTCTGCCTGCCGGCGATCGTCCCTACTTAAATAATAGCGGCTGGGAGTTTTGCCCATCCTTTAATCTCCGGAATTTAGTGACATATGAGGACATAGATACGCCCACCTTTCTCTTCTTGCGGGACTATCTCTTTTTCTGACCTTCCTTCAGGGCTCTTTCAACATGCGGCCTAGGTACTGTATTTATAGTGCAGTGGCTGTGATATGTTTGCCGTTTGACAAAGTCCGAGCAAGTGGACGAAACACATCCGGCACTTTTTAACCTTGCACCCTTCCTCCGGTATCCAGACTACAGTATCCAGGCCACTGGGTATAGTAGCTCTATTACTCCTCTCCTCATATCTGGGTATATCTATTATTATGTGAGGGATTATAGATATTTAGATATTTTTCTGCTATTGCTGCTATTTTTCTATTTGAGTGTGTGAGTATAGCGATGTGCTATAATTGTATTATACCATATATATTGATACTGAGGGTTGTGGTTGTGTTTTTAAATTTTTTCTGTGCACTTTATTTACATTATCCCCTAATCTGTAATAAAGCATATTTTATTGTTGAGATTATTGTTTGGGTGTGCCCTTTGTACACTTCTGTTTTGCTTTGGGTTTATTATTGTATATGTAGTGGTAGGAGCACCCCATTTGTTTATTAATGAGAGAGGTTAGTGTCTGGTCATCCATACTGTTGCTAATTGCTATTAACACACACACATGTATAAAACTTGAACCTTCCAATTGATTATTTGTAGATATCACAAATGGTGTTCTTATTTGAATGGAAAAGAAGCAGAGAGGCTGATCTTCCTTTTAAAAGTATATAGTACAACTTTCTTTCAGCACATCAACCCTATTGAGCATGGGGGTACATCTGATGTGTTGTCCCCTGAAATGCATCAAACGTTACCCTTTGTGTTTTTACAGCCCTTCCCCAATATCTTAAAGGGGTGGTTTCCCAAAAAGGAGAAACAGGTTTCTACAACAGTATACAAATAAATTCAAATAGATATTAAAAACAAAGTTACTATGTCTAAATATATCTATATAACTTACTTACACTATATTTAGAGTGTATTTTATATATATATTTTTCTAAATAATTGTAGAGTAATGTGATTAACTATGGATCCTTTTTTATATCTCTTCAGATAGTATATAATTTTTTAAACATCACTACAAGACTGTATTCCTTTACTAAGGAAACCACCCATGTTCTAAGTGCTATAGATAGTTTACCTAGGGAAGCTGGATATGTTTAGCTACTACTGATGTACAATCATTGTATTCTTGTATCCCTCTATACAGTATATGGGGTCTGCATACAGTGAGTTATTACTTGGACATGTTTAGGTATTACTCCTATGAATGGAAAATCTTTATTATATTTATTTAATTTTTTTAGGTTTGATGAAACCTATTATATGTAACAGTGTGGTGCAGCTATGGGGGCAATAATTGCCCCCACACATGCTAATTTGTTTATGAGGTGGAGGGAGGAGACTTTTCCACAACCCAGAGTTAAAACCCCCTCAAATTGTCATCTTTTTATAGACAATTTATAGATGACTTACTATTTGTGTGAATTGAAAGAAAGTTTGAGTTATGGATGGATAAAATTATTATAACCCAATTAATTTAAAATTAACTTACCATTTTGGAAGTAATTCTGTACACTATTTGGATTTATGCATTGACAGTACTGATTGGGGCATTGTTACATATTGTTACTGTAAACCAGAAATGAAGAGTACTCCTGAACTTTAATAGTTCGAATGAACCTGAACTATTCAAAATTTTCTGAATTTCAAGCTAT
This sequence comes from Hymenochirus boettgeri, assembly GCA_019447015.1. Classification (NCBI taxonomy): domain Eukaryota; kingdom Metazoa; phylum Chordata; class Amphibia; order Anura; family Pipidae; genus Hymenochirus; species Hymenochirus boettgeri. The sequence goes on along the minus strand of CM033471.1, from coordinate 265,346,717 downwards.
CCAAACTTTCCAAACTATTCGATAATTAACTTATCGTTTAAATAGATATCCCTCAGATTCAATGAGGAAGCTCGAAAATTGCCCGATCATGGGCAAAGTTAGTATAGAAGTTTAAGTTTTGGCGATATGTACGTGTTCTCCAGACCATTTTCCATGTCTCAGAGCCATGCACAGTAAGTTACCATTGCCGTTTTTCATCCGAACCTTTCAAACTACTTCTCCCCATTGACTTTAAGGGTGCATTTTCAAACTATCGAACTTCCAAACTTTTACTGAAGTTCGGAAGTTCGAAATCGAACCGAACTTCAGGAAGTTCGTCCATCACTACTCCCCATCACATCAGGGTTATACCCTAAGGCCAGTACTTTAAACACTAAAGAGAAATTGCTGATCAAATAACTGCATGATTCCAGACAAGAGGCTATAGTAAGAAGACCCTAAGGAAAGCCGTCTTTTAATCTCAAGAATATAAAAGAAAAGATCTTATTTGGTCTACTCAAAAAAATGAAACAAAATTTTCTTCACAACAAAATATAGTGGCCATTATCAAAAAATACTAACCTATCCTGGATCAGGATCCTCAAGTAAAAGGCGAGATCGGTAATATTGTATTGCCTAGTCTCTTTGAGGAAAAATTAGAACAGGGAAACTCATGGCTACGATATACTGTAGGGGGACCTATCGATGGGGAGCAACATGTCGCAAAACCTTTTCAGAACTGAAGAAGTCTGATGTGTTTACTAATTCAGCCACAGGTAAATCCTACCCTATTAACCAGTTTATAAAACGCAACAACAATCATGTTTTTTACTGTATCTTCTAACCTTTATTAATTGCTCTATTCAGCATGTGGGGTGTATCACTCGCTCCTTATAATAAAGAATTAGAGAACACATCAGGGATATATATAGGGATATATATAAAATAAGAAATATAATAGCCTGGTAGGTAGGCATTTAATGATATGTAATCTGGGGAAGTGTAGGTACAGGGTATACACAGGGAAAAGTTTTTATAACTGCTAAAAATAATGGAAACAATATTAACTTATACCAGCAAATGTTCAATGGCCTGCCACATGTATAGGAACCTGGAGCAGACGTTCCGGGCAACCTATGTCTGTGTCAGGTATGAGTGGGTTGCCCATTTGGAAGCTGAGGTGGAGAGTCTAATTGGCAAATATGGGGGGTCAGCAGGCACTGGCTGGGGCTAGTATAGAGGTGGAGGGAAGTGGGACAGGGAAGGGTGGGGTGGCTTCTTCCCAGATTGCCCATCCCAACAGATTTGCTGCCTTAGGTAATGAAGCGGAGGAGGACACCTCAGAATTAGTCCTAGTCAAGGAGGCTGGTCCTTTGAGCACCCAGGGGACTGCCATCTCTTATACAAGGGAGGAGGAACTAAGGATCAGGAATGCTAGGCAGGTGGTAGTGGACTCCATTATAAAGAAGGTAAATAGGGTAATCTGCCGCCAATACCCTACATACCGAACTGTGTGTTGCCTGTCTGGTGCTAGGGTTCGGCATGTGGTGCATCGTGTAGACAGATTATTGGGTGGGGCCAGGTATGACCCGGTGGTCTTGGTTCACATTGGTGCCAATGACAAAGTTAGAGGAGGAGGCGAGGTCCTTAAACATGATTTCTGAGAGCTAGGGGCCAAGTAAAAATCAAGGACCTCCAGGGTAGTGTTTTCAGAAATACTACCGCAGCCACGTGCTAAGCCAGGGAGACAGCGGGAGCTTAGGAGCATTAATGCTTGGCTAAGAGGGTGGTGTAAGGAAGAAGGGTTTGTGTTTATAGAGAACTGGGCTGTTGGCTACAGGATCTTTAGTAGGGATTGGTTGCACCTCACTGATGGTGGTGCAGCTGTTTTAGGGAAGAAGATGGCTAGAGGGTTGGAGGAGATTTTAAACTAGGTTGGGGGGGAGTGTATTAGCAGTCTAACTGGGATAGAGAGCCCAGGAGAAAAGCAGGGTGTAGATAGGCCAGTGGTGGGTGGAAAGGGGGGTGGGGCTAGCATAGGGGATAGGGAGGCATGTGTATTAAACTTAATTAATAAATTACAGGATCATAATTTAAAATGTATGTTTGCAAATGCGAGAAGCCTGGCTGACAAAATGGGTGAATTGAAAATGATGACGTTGAATGAAAAGTATGATGTAATAGGTATAGCAGAAACGTGTTTGAACAGTTCTCACAACTGGGCTGTAAATTTAGAAGGATATGCCTTGTTTAGGCAGGAGAGAAATAAAAGGAAAGGGGGAGGATTATGTGTTTATGTTAAGTCAAATTTAAAAGAAGTGATAACTGACGATATGGATGTTAAAGTGAAGGCAATATGGGCAGAATTAGGCAACAGGAAAGGGGGTAATGTCATTGTTGGTGTCTGCTATAAGCCGCCAAATGCTAGCAGAGAGGAGGTGAGTCAACTTCATATGCAGTTGGCAAGGGCTGCAAGTTTGGGGAGTGTGCTCATTATGTGGGACTTTAATTACCATGACATTGATTGGTGGAGTGGAACTGCCATCATAGAAAAAGGCGATGAGTTTCTGAATTTGCTGCAGGATAATTTTCTCTCACAGGTGGTTGAGGTTCCTACTAGAAAAGGAGCTCTGTTGAATCTGGTAATGTCTAACATCATGGAGCGCATTATAGATATAAAGGTAACTGGAGGCTTAGGGAATAGGGACCAAGATATAGCGTTGTTTAGACTTTGTTGCCGAAAGGAAAAGAGTGCTGGGTTAACAAAGACTTTTAATTTTGGGAAGGCAAACAGAAGTGGACTGAACAGAAGTGGACTGTGTTCAAGGGGATTTTAAGCCAGTTCACATCTAAATTTATACCCTTGGGAAATAAATGTAAAAAAAATAAATCTGCGCCCATGTGGCTAAATTCTGATGTAAAGAGGCAAATGGAAAGGAAGAAAAAGGCATTTAAAACCTCAGAGGTAACGGAAAGGGCCTTTAGGGATTATAAAAACTGTAACAAGGAGTGTAAGAAAGCAATCAAACTAGCTAAAATTAATAATGAAGTTAGGATAGCTGAACAAAGCATCACTAAGCCTAAATTGTATTTAAGTATATTAATAGTAACAAGATGAGGACTGAGAATGTGGCACCATTAATTAATGGAGATAAGTTAGTTACGGAGGATGACGGTAAAGCAAATGTCTTGAATATTTTTTTCCCTCTGTATACACTATAGAAGATCCAAGTACAGATATCATAGAGTATAGTAGCAATAATGGTATAAAAGAAAGAACTAAATAAGGTTAATATTAATAAATCTCCTGGACCGGATAAACTACATCCTCGGGTACTTAGGGAGCTAAGTTCAGTTTTATCTAGGCCATTGTTTCTTATTTTTGCAGATTCCCTCATGTCCGGAGGTGTGCCTCTAGATTGGAAAAAGGCTGATGTTATTCCAATATTCAAAAAAGGTAGTCGTTCGTAGACGGGTAATTACAGGCCTGTAAGTTTAACTCCAGTGGTGGGGAAGATCCTGGAAAGTTTAATAAGGGAACATGTTCTAGAGTATGTTTCAAGGAAGTAAGTAGAAATTTAGACTCTGGCATAGCAGTAGATGTAGTTTACTTGGATTTTGCAAAGGCTTTTGATACAGCCCCCCATAGGAGACTAATGTATAAGCTAAGGTCTGTTGGTCTGGGGAGTCACATTTGTACATGGATAGAAAATTGTTTAATGAATAGGATGCAGAGAGTAGTTGTTAATGGGGCTTCATCATTATGGACTAAAGTGCTAAGTGGGGTGCCACAGGGTTCTGTGTTGGGGCCGCTTCTATTTAATCTATTTATTAATGATTTGGAAGTGGGAATTGTCAGCAAGGTTTCTGTGTTTGCTGACGACACAAAACTTTGTCGACCATTAAAGGGCATGTCCACCCCAAAATTTAACTTTTTATATGTGGTAGGGCATGCTCCCCCAGCCCCAACCGCATTAATATAATTGTTAGAAAGTCCCCCGATTCTTACTTACCTGCCCTCTCTCCTCCGCTGCAGTGTTCAGGCCCTCTGCTTGCATGGAATTGAAAGCAGGGGGTGGGACCGGCAGCTGCGTCCGTGATTGGCTGAGAGGCAGGGAGGGCTGCACTGAGCATGCCTCAACCTTGATGAGGTTGAGGAAGTCTCAGGCACAGCATGAGTCACACACTGCTCCTACACAGCAGTTTCCTGGACTTTGGAGGGGCACAGCAGGGGAACTATTTTGAGCAGGAATGTAAGGTAAGGATTGTTTTAAACTACTTGATGTGTCCAGTAAGGGGTTAAATTTTAGTTTTGGGGGTGGACATGCCCTTTAAAAACTTCAGAGGATGTGCAATCGTTACAGGGGGATCTAGATAGATTGTCACATTGGGCTGCTAAGTGGCAGATGAAATTCAATGTTGATAAATATAAGGTGATGTATTTTGGACTTAAAAATCCTTGTGCTACTTATACTATAAATAGCTCTGTGTTAAGTGAATCCCTGTTGGAAAGGGATCTTGGAGTTTTGGTGGATAACAAACTTAAAGGTAGCAAGCAGTGCCAGGCGGCAAGAGCCAGAGCCAGCATGACAGTTTCTATACAATGATAACATTGATAAATTAATAATCTTTAACAGAACGATGGCTGGTAAGTACGTTTTCTGGCACTTTTTAAACCATACGGTTAGGGTTGGGAGCGGGGTCCCTACACTACAGAATAAACTTAATTTTTTTAGGTGGACATACCCTTTAAGCCTAGCAATAAAAGAGACTACCAAGTGATATATTCTAGGAGTATAAACCAGGAAAATAAAGTTGATTGGTATGTAGGCCAAGCTGTTCATGGGAATGGTTTACTGTAGTGATGAATTTTATAACAAATCCTTACAACAATCTCGATTTGTCATTATGCTGCCTGTAATAAACTCTGTTACTCAACCAGCCCAAACTCTTGTTCTCCCACAGTTTGAGACCTGCGGTTTCCCCGATGCCTATGAAGGTTCCTGTCCATTGTGTGTCGGTGACCAAGGAAAGTAGTCACATCCTGGTGGGACTGGAAGATGGGAAATTAATTGTTGTGGGGGCCGGGCAGCCTCTTGAGGTTTGTATTTCCTTGGCCTTTTATAGATAACTGCCAGCTAGGGTATCAGATCATCCTTACTGGTTTCCTTGTAATATGGAAAGCAAAAGGAATGTTTAATCAAGGTGAGAACGGTGTCATTTTGATTCTGGCACATCTCCCATGTTTAGGACAGGGGTGTCCAACCTTCTCCAGGTTGGGGGCTGCACTAGCCGCATCCCAGACACTTGCTGGGCCACTCACTAGGTTCTGCCCCCATGCTTCCTGAACAGCCCATGCACTGTCCACTAACGGGTCCTGCGGACCACTATTGTTCACAGAGGGGGCAAATGCATCCCGTGGGTTGGATAAAGGGACATCCTGGTCTTTTAATGCTGTTTAGTCCTGGAGCTTGATAATACCAATGAAGAAAACAATAATATGTTAATTTGGTCTTTAAAACATTTTTGCACTGATTTCTAGGTGAAGACAGGGCAGTTCACAAGGAGAATCTGGGGGTCGACTCGACGAATTTCACAGGTCTCTTCTGGGGAAACAGAGTATAAAGGAGCAGAGCCCAAGTGATAAATGGAACTTCTGCTTGATGACCTCATGTGCCTTATACAGTCTGCTGGCCAAGTAATTGACCAAAGAGAGAGGAGCCATTGTGCACTGGATTTAAAAAAATCCCCTTAATGGCTTTTGGATCCCATGTGGTGTCTGTGTCTTCTTCAGTCACACGATTGGTGGGCTGAAGGCAGTGTACAAATATGGCATTGAATATGGGTAAAGATATAATTGCACCTTCACTCTGATGGACAGACGGACACTTTGGCTTTCCTGCCTTAAAATGGAATCTTTTAATACTTCTTTTCTACACTGAAACACAATGCCACAAAGTTGATTACAATGGGTCAGTAAGTGACCAAGACATTTTATGCCATGTCCTTTTTGGATACACAGTTGTATACAGTAGTTCTTGGTAACGTCAGCTGTAGAGCTATTGTGCTTTGGCATAAAAAGCTTCAAGTCTGATTGGTCCAGCACAAAGCTTGTGAATATTCTCTTCGCTACCTGCTGAATAATTCACTGTTTTCTAGTTTTTTAGTGAAGCCACTTGTCACTGAACACTGTAAATATTTTATTACATTTAACCGTTTTTTAAAAATTGAAAATAACAAGAGACTAAAGACCAGAAATCGTTTCTGAACTTCCTTGCACTTGATCGCATCATTCCGAAGAGGCAGGGGACGGGTTCATTTTTATTGCAAGCAGTGCAGGTCACTGTGACATCGTTGTGACAAATGAATCGAACGCCCTATGCAAGCCTGTTACTGATGGTGGATAGCGTTTTGTTTTTTTGCTGTTTTTTTAATGGTATCCGGATTTCAAGGACCAAACGTCAACGAAAATGAGTTGCTTTATTAAGGAAACTGCTGAATGGAATGATGCGTATTTATTACATTTCTGGTGTGGATATTTGTAAGAACTAGTTGGCATCACAGTGGAAGAGGATACGATGCTGCCAGAGATGATTATGAGACTGATTACACTAGGGATGTTCAACCTGTGACCCTCCAGATATTTGAAATCTACAACTGCGCCAGAGAATGCTGGGAATTGTAGCTTTCAAACATATGAAGGGTTTACACGGTAGCTTTAACTGGGTGTATTACAATGACAGCCATTCGGGTCTGAATGAGAATTATTCAGTCTCTCGGATGTTGGATTTTCTAAAAATGGAAACGTGGAGCAAGACTCAGGCCAATTCCTGATAGGATATGAGGAGCAAGGGATTCTGGGATAGAAAGCAAGAACCATCTTTTATGATACGCCCTGGTTATTATCAGATGCCATTTTGGGTTTTTTTCTCTGCGGTCAGCCGTTGGGTTTGACTGGAGCAATGATGTGTTTGCATGAAAGGTCACATTCTATCTTAAATAGGTCAGACCAAAAAATTGAGAGCGACAAAAGCAATATTTCTCCTTTTTTTAACCTTTTATAGGGATACCCATGAAGGGGAAACTTTTGTAAATGTTACTACTAAAAACGTTTCAGTGCAATTGAATCTGTGAACGTAATGCAGTTTGTTACGGCTTTAATCCTGCACTGCCAGGGACAGCAAGAATCCTTTTTTTTTCCTGTACCTCAGGGATGTCCGAACCGAACCCTTCACTTCTGTTAGCAATGAGGAAAGCCTTTAGGTGTTGAGGATAAGTGTTAGCTGTAGTACAGACTGGCAGTTCGCCCTTCTCTGGTGTCCCTATGTGGAATGAACTTTACGAGCTCTGTTTTGCAAATGGCTGTAAATATCAATTGTTTTGCACTGCAAGAATGAGATTACTCAGTACTAAATGCACTTGTTAACTTCTGCACTCTTAAAGAGATGCTACGGGGCTGGTGCAATAGGTGCAAAAATGTGTTTGCAACCAATCAGATGTTAGCTCTTTACTGAGTCACTGAAGTTAGAAAATATCTGATTGGTTGCTGCAGATGAATAGCACAGGCAAACCTTTGCAACTTTTTACCGTATCAGCTCCTAAAAGTCTTGCTAGACATGCAGGAGTTAAGTGATCCCTTTAGAGAATCTTTGTCTGTTTCTATGCCCAAAGAGCATTCCCTCATGCAATTCATTTCTGGTATATATATGCACAGTTGAACATTGGCAGGTGTATTGAAATAAGGCCTAGCACCTGGGGAATTAACTATATATAACTAGATTGCAGGGCTTTTATTTAAGGGTTGAATGTTTGCATTTACCCTTGTGGTGAGGAGGCCCCTGAGAGCCAAGCTGTGCCTTTTTGTTATGGTGGACATAGAAACAAGACCAAATTGTAAAGCTGGAACTTTATTTACTGATTACAAACCCAGCACTGAAGCTGGAAGCAGAATGATACCATATCTCAAAGGGGATTTTTTCCCCTTGCTATCAACAGTTAGCGGGCTACACCTGACATAGCTCCCATAATTCATACTTTTCCCTAGACCCAAGCAAATCTGCTGCACTTGGTGGTTGGAACATAAAATAAGCAGGAATCTTTTTAAATACAGGGGTAAAAGTAACTTAAAGACATGACCAAATTCCTCTCGTTTTGTTTGGCAGGAAGTTTGTTTATAAAGTACACATACCAGCAGTAAGTGTTTGTACATATAGATATATTTTCCATCCCATTGTAGTATGTTTCTAGATGCAAAACCATATCATCTGCTGATGGGAGGTAACTTTTAATAAATGATTGCATTTAAACTGTCTTACCTACGACAATTAGACATCGTCATCTGCTCCCTGACCGTGTTTAGTTATACGAAAAGACAGATCACTAAATGTCAGCAGAGGCTCCTACACGTTGGAGTGTCAGCCAAAATGGCAGTTATCAAGTGTCTGTCCCCAGGCTTTAATGCTGTGTACACATACTTGTAACAAAAAATTTGGTTTACAGGGACAAAATATCTGAACCCATTTTACAGTTTGCAGAATGTTCATCCAAATCGGACAATTGGACATGACGGTAAATTTTGGATGATCGTACGGTGTTCTATGGTCACAACGAAATGTGAATGACCGGTTGAAAACAGTAATCAGTCTGTTGGGTCGAAATATATGCCCATGTTCACCCCACCCAGCCTAAGGTATGTACACTTGGTAGATAACTGTCTGCTGAAGTTGGTACATAACTTTCTGCTGAAGTTGGTAGATAACTTTCTGCTGAAGTTGGTAGATAACTGTCTGCTGAAGTTGGTAGATAACTGCTACAATTGGCAGATAACTCTCTGCTGAAGTTTCTGGAAAACAATCACTTTGGCTGAAAATTAGTATGTGTACAGACTCAGCTCAACATCAATTAGTGGTTTTATGTTTCCCACACCCTGGGGGTCTCCCGGCCATCTCCACAGCAAGGAAGAGGCTGCACGGTTATTACCAAGCAGCTTGTTTGTACAATACTGTTTAGATAAATGACATCTATCCAATGTGTACAAACTTTTAACCTTGCGCTGTGCATTTTTTAATAGTTGTCCTACACATTACCCCATAGGGAACAATGAGAAATTCCTAAACCATCATTTCCACTTTTGGATTAAAGGACAGCTAAATGTAACTTTGTTAATAAAAAAACATTAGTCCACTATCCAGTGGGACCCTAAACTTTTAATAAAAACATTTCTCTAAAGTATTTTGCTTTTTTGTGATCTCTTTTCTCCCTTTTAGAAACCATGATCATTAAGATATCACTTGCAGCTTGTTAAAGGCAATCTAAAGGCGGCCATACACAATTTATTGTACAGTCTAAAGGTCCTGCCAATAAAATGTGTTGCAATTTACATATTCCAAAATATCCTACCAACTTTCTCTGTTCAATGAAGTTATCTGTTACCACTAATAATCCAATCATCATAAAATAACAAAGACTGTAACGAGCCATCTCGCTACCTGCATGGCCGCCTTTGGCTGCCAGTTTTAGATGGAAGTAAAGAATCGTGGTCTCTAAAAGGTAAAATCAAAAAGTTGATAAACATTTTGTGAAAAGTAAGCAGTGTCCTAACATAGCATTATGGTCCCCATTGGGGAACTACACATTATAGCTAATTGCTTTTATTTCACTTTGATTTTGAACTAAACACACAGGATGCAGTTGGGAAATACCCATTGATACCTAGGATCCTCATTTGGAATCTCCCCTAGTTAATAGACAGGGTTAAAGGCCATGGCTTTCACAGTGAAACCTTAACATCCCCTCTCAGTAACTGGGTTAGGAGCCTTTTGACACAAGATGCTTTGAGCAGTGCAGCACATTATTTTATTTGTACATGTTGTTTGCCTTTCTCCACAGAACAAGAGAAGATAATGTACATTGTATTGGGAAATACCAGTCCCTGGGGTGTAACAGATGGACTTTTCCTTTCTTACAAATTATAATATTGGGCATATGGACCAAAGGCAAATCATATAAATGCAAATGGTAGAAATGCTAGTGTGGGTAGGAACTAAAGGATAAACCATTGGGAGTCAGTTAGGGGGATTCCTATTGATGGATTTAACCAGAAGACTCCATACGATGAATGTCCACCCTTAATGTCTACAACTTCCAGCATTCTGCAACCACGGAATGCTGGGAGTGTTGTTTTCAATATCTGAATGGCCGTTGGTTGGACATCAATGTTCAAAACAAAAACCCTGCCCTAGAAATAGCTAACAAATGTGGCTCCATGTCTAAAGGGCTGTATAGACGTACGATTCCACCAGACAAAAGCGTCTGATGCATGCCGAGGAAGTGTAGCTGTTTGTTTGGGCGTCTATGGTGGTCTGCCTGGCGTATCAGCAAACAACCCTCGACCAAGCTGCCACACAGGAGAGAGGGAAAAATCCCATCAGTACATTTTAAATAAAATTCCTGTTGGTTAACCTGGTGTCTGGATTTAGGGAACTGTACATAGTGGCCTTTCTTATCCAGTTATTTCCCCAGTATTGTTCCAATAATAACCCTGAATAGGAAATCATCTGTATTGACAAAACACGATTACAAAATGTACAAAAAAGGACTTGCCTTAAACCTTGTGTTCTGATCGCTCTTGTTATATGAATATTAATACAATGTTTTTAATATGAAAAGGCTGTGCATCTGTGTCATTCTTTACATGTGAGGGGAAATGTACATTAGCAATGTCACCTGGGCAAGACTGGTTCACTGGCCTAGTCCTGTGTGGAATACTTTTTACCACAATATGGCTGGCAACACAAAAGGAAACTTTTGCAACCCACACACTTATCACACATTGCATATCTCCCAACATTTCTGGGTAATGAAACGGGATGGGGCAGAGCCTACTGATGACATATGTGAAATGCCCGCTATGCCACGGCCCCAAACATCACCAACATTCCCAGGAAATGCCCCAGCCCTGCCCATCACGGGACTTTACCAAGATTTCTGGGACTCAGAGCAGACTCTTCAAACTGGGTCTGCCCTGTAGAAACTGTGACCATTAGGGGGGGCTCCAGATAGAACAGGAGTGGATAGAGTTTGGGCAGGAGTGAGCAGTCTAGCCATTTTCTCTCCCAAAACAGCTGCACCACCATCTGTGAGGTGCAACCCATCACTACTAAAGAGCCTGTATCCGACAAAAGTCTGCCCTGTACAAACCCCTCCTTACAAACTCTTAGCCAAGCATTTATACTCCTAAGCTCCTGTTGTCTCCCTAACATAGCATGTGACTGCAGAGTATTTCTGAAAATACTTCCCGCTTTTAACTTGGCCCCTATCTCTCGGAAATCATTTTTAACAACCTCTCCACCTCCTGTATCAGTTGTAGGGTCCTTATTTCGTTCCCAGAAGCAAGAAATGCCCTAAGGCTAGTTACACACAGGCAAATTTTTGCCCCGACTAACTGTTCGCTACAAGCGAGCGATCGGCCCGAGGCGAATCACTGTTGGTCCTGTTTAAAATTGTCGCGGCCAACAATTCGCTGCAACCAATTGTGCATAGGCAACTGCACGATCGTGGGTGATTTACCATCGCATCAGATCTCCTTTTTGCCTGGTCCAGGCAAACGGGCGACAGACATCGGTCGCCAGTGATTTTTTTCGGCCCAACCGACTGATATACGAAAATATCGGGAAAAAAATCGCCTTGTGTGTACCCAGCCTAAAACTTGGAAATTATATCCACAGCTGGGCCCATATTTGTAAAGCAAAGGGTATCCTTAAGTAACTCGCTGTTCACTATAAAGGATCGGTATTCTAATTTAAGAATTTAATTAGTAATTTAGGTATCATTGGTATTCTTATTTACATAGTAACATAGTATTTGAGGTTGAATAAAGACAAACGTCCATCTAGTCCAGCAATAGCCACATTTCCTGCCAGTTGATCCAGAGGAAGGCAAAAAAAAGATAGTATGAAAGGAAAAAAAATCCTTCCTAAATATGGGTAAACACTATCCAATAATTTGGCCCCAGAAAAATATTGGATGGTTTCTTTGGCCGGACATGACTGTTCGCCCCGAACAGAAAACCACGACTAAGTGTTCGGTTCTCTATAAACCGCACGCTTGGTAGCGACGAACTGTCGGACTTTACCTTTTGCTGCAACCGACAGTCTTTCATCCTGGCAGATCAGGAACTGAACGGATGATCAGGACGAAGGATTGGGACTTGTGTACCCAACTTAACCAAGTGGCAATCGGAAATATCCCTGGATCAACTACAACTAAACGAATGTCTTTATCTTCCTACAAGAGACAGCAAATTCTGGACCTTTCATATAATATTTAGCATGAAACTCAAACAAGAGACACACTATAATTATTCAGTAGGGCTATCAAATATAGTAACAGTTTAATGTCTCCATAAATCATGTTACTGCATGTACAGCATCTCTACAAATAGAAGATATCGACACTTATACATCCAGACATTCACTCTGGGATTTCAGAATAAATAAAAGTTGAATATATGGGAGTGAAAAAGTCATGTTTGGCCTGGTAGGTTAGGGATAGAGATAGTAAGGATATCTACCAAATGATGGGTCAGTCATGACCACATTTCCCTTTTAAATAAAATTGGAAACGCAAGTAAAGGAGGCCATACACACACCAATCCTGGTTGTACAATCACAGAATCGGTATTGGTCTGATGAAATTTTTTCCATACACGGACAAATGATCATACGATATAGGATTGGTGCGTGTCAGGTCTCCTTTAATCATGGCCAATTGTGCGCATTTTAATCCACATGATAGGTTGATCCACAATATCAGGCTCCATCTTCTTCAGGATCGGCATGGGTGTACAAGACCATAGGATACAAATCATAGTATGTGACCCTTATCACTGTACTGGAGGCTCTTCTGCAAATGGATCTACCTAATGGCCTGTATTAGAAACAACACCAAGGAGCCTCAGTGATCTCTCTCACTTCTCCCCTCCCTATGGAAATGTACAGGATGATCGGCTAAAGCCCAAGCAGCCTGTTATTGTCAAATATTGTTGGACCAACCTTCTAATGATCCAACCGTCTTAACAATCAAACCAAATACATATTTACCATCTACACAACTCATGGCAGCCATACACAGAAGGATCCTGATCGTACAATGCTAAAATTGTACAATTGTTATGGGAAAACATAGTACAATGCGATCGCCCATTAGCGATCTGACGATTAATAATAAGACAAAATGGAGCGCACGCGATTCACAAACAAATCAAAAATGACCACCCACATTGTGATATGCCGCCATTCGATTCTCACATGTCAAAGGATCGCAAAACGCCCTTGGAAGCACGTGAGAAACATGCTAGTGTGGCCTAGTCCACAAGGAGGGTGGCTTAGGCCACAATGGACTGAGCGGTAAGGGCTAGGCCACACTAGTGTGTTTCTCACTCGCTTACGATCGTGTTTTTCGATCTGTAAGAAACGCAGCCCAGTGCCTTTTAATGTGACTGGCCACATTAACATGTGCTGTACATTCAGAGCGCACGCAATGACCTTTTTTTCCCAATCGCATGTGTCTCAGGGTAAGGTACGGAATCAGCCTGTTACGTTAGGAATAGGCCACACACAGTCCAACTGCACGTCAAAAAGCTCACACTAGTCTTGGTTAATTGGTCTGGCAACACTAAGTGCGCTGGAGTCCATTACGTTGCGATCAGCTTATCAGAGCGCATTTTTGACCACATACGCTCCAATGACCGAACGCACACACACATACGTGGGATTATCAGCCCTGCTTTACAGACGTGTCAGATTCAAATGACTAAATGGTGCAATCGACTGATACACTTATGGCGGCCATAGACGCTACAATCTGATTGTACAATCCGTGGGTCGTACGATTGAATTGCCGGTCAGCCAAAATATTTTCAACTGGCCCGAAGGGGAAATTATTGTAAGATCCTTCAACGATCGTCCATACACAATTCGGCGGTCGTACGATATCGGACGACTGGGATTTCAGTGTCCATGGCCACCATTATCGGTTGATCGCCCTATTCATTGCATGGTGTGTACACTGCTCTGCTATTGACATACATGTATCACATTTGGAGACCATACGTCACCTCCTCCCTCCCCATTGATTCCTGTCACAAAAATAAGCCCTTCCTTCATCCTTGGGCGTCTTCTTCCTCTGCCCCGCCCCGCCATTGTGGTTAGTTCGTTTATACCCCGCCCACTATCCTATTGCCCAAACAGTATTCTGCTTGTTCCGCCTCGAGCTGTCGTTGGACACATCGCCTGTCACTAACGTGCTGTGACGTCCGCAATCATTACGGCGCCAAAACCAAGGGGTAATCAGAGCCGCTGTTCGATTGGTTGGACGGATTAGCGATCTAGGCGCTGATTGGCTGAACCGCTTGTCCGGACCTGGCGCCAAATCTAAGATGGAGGGACGGGAGAGCCATTTAGTATGACGTGAGGAGGAGGGTGGTTAGTCGGACGTTGTTCTTCCTTGATCCATTGTCGAACAGTTACTTGCTGTTGTTGGCTTCTTGGCTGATAAGGTAAAGGTCTTTTTTTGTATTAATCCCGTCCCCACCTTGTTTTTATTAGACCCAATTTCAATACCAGTCATGGTCATTTTATTCTGTGGGGCGTGCTGGGGATTGTAGACCCTTCATTAAACGTGTTAACAATCCCGCCCGCCCTTGCGAGAACCGTAAGATTTACTAGTAAAAACCCTGACCTCGTGTCCGCCAATCAGTAGCCCCGATGGGTGTACACGTGATCAGCGCGCTCGCCCTTTCCCATTGATTTGCTGTGTCTTTGCAGAGTGCATCGGGCCCGGCCGCAACACTTTCAGTGGAGTCCAGGATGGAAAGATTCGGGTCTGTCAGACTGTCCGGGATCCCCAGAATAAAGACTGACACCGCTGGGGCCCTGTCTCCAGTCAGTAGCCTGGCACTTAATATGGACCGGATTGCGGGTCTGGGCAGGTAAGGGAGCTCCATGGGGGAAACATACTCCTAAAGGATTCTGGGAGTTTTATAAAGACATTGACAGGGAGATTTACACCAGGGAAAGGCAACCAGTGGATCCCCAGATGTTTGAAAACTGCATCTACCAGCATTCCCTAACTACAGAGTCAATATAGAGTAATGGTGGGAGTTGTAGTTTCCAAACATCTGGGGATCCGCTGGTTGTAAATCTGTAATATTCAATTAGTTCAGCTGGACTCGAAGTTTAGTTCTTGAAGACGTTTTGCTAGTCATCTGACTGGATCTCAATTCAGAATCTGTCGCCTTCATGAAGTAAACATCTGGAGAGCCGCAGTTCACTGATCTAATTGAATACAACAGATATACCATGACCTGGATGAAGGAAAAAAGTAAAGTTTGAAATTAGAACAGCGGTTTCCAAACTACAATTCCCAGGATTACCTGGCTGTACCCATGGAACACTGGGAGTTGAAGTTTGCTTTCTACCCACATGAACTTACTGGTTCCTGAAATTTGTCCAGATCTGGTACCATGGGGAAATCACTGATGGTTATACTAGGAAACGACTCACATGTGTCGGTGCTGCCTACTATCACAGAAGTTGCAGTATCTTCTCTTGGTTGGTGTGGATTTAGGAAATTTATTACCTTATCCACATCTCCCCCACTGCACTGTGATCCCTAATTTGACTTCCATATTTAAAGTCAACTTCCCATAGGGCTGAGTTCACATGGTACAATATTTGGGAAATTGCTGCGGATATTTAGAACCATCAAATTTCGGTCTTCTCTGCAGTCATAACTGTAAGATTGACAGTTATTTCCAGCAAGGACATTGGACAAAACATCCAGCTAGCTTACCCATGACCACGCTCCTCCACAGCTTCCTCTGATAGGTGCTGACCACATCCACTCTCCCTTGACAATGTAAGCGCATGCGTGTACATTGTAAGGGGGTGTGGATGATGTCTGGACCTGTCAGAGGAAGCGGCAGACAAGCGATATCATGGGTAAGTTTCTTCTTGATTGTTTAATTGAAGAACGGGAGAGGCATAGCTCCTTTACCTTCCATTCTTTAATTAAATTGAAATAACTTAAAGGGCATGTCCACCCTTCTTAAAAAAATTTTATAGAATATTCGGCAGGGACTGGCAGTCGTGTCTGTGATTGGCTGAGTGGAAGGGAGGGGGAGAAGGGCTGCAGTACGCATGCCAAACTTCTCCAGGAGGGGAGACAGGAGGCAGAGTCCTATATGGACTCTTGAGTACTCCTGGTGGGTGTTTTTTAAGACTTTAGGGGGGGATAGCAGAAGAACCAGATGGAGCTGGGATGTAAGGATTAAACTACACTACACAATGGGGCCAGTAGTGGGGGGGATTATAGTTTTGGGGGTCTCACTGAGACAACTTTAAATTTTCTGAAACTACAATTTGAGAGAAGTAAAATGGTGGTACTCGCATATTTATCTGTGCTTGCTTTGTCATTGTTTTGTGAGTGCTCATAATTGCCCCTCGTCTCCCTTACCCACTTATATTGTCTGCAACACTTATAAGCTCTGCACAGCCTCACCATGGACATTGCTCTGCTTACACATCTCCCCTGCCTCTTTCTTTTCTCTGCTGATTCTCTTAAATATTACAGAAAGTGTGCTGGCAGACAGGAAAAGAGGTCAGGGATGGGTCACATTGTGTTATTTCAGCTTCTGGAGTAACGGGTCTTTCCCTGTAATTGCTGTGATTTCAAATGATTCTTGAATTTACAGCTCAGATCCAAAAAGTTTTGGAGCGGTGGCATCTTGTGGTACAATTTATCAAGATACCCTGTGTATGCACTTGACTGTGGAGAGAAGTGATGTGAACACCATGTGAACATACCTGCACCGTGTAGTGACGAGC
Organism: Hymenochirus boettgeri; assembly: GCA_019447015.1. NCBI lineage: Eukaryota > Metazoa > Chordata > Amphibia > Anura > Pipidae > Hymenochirus > Hymenochirus boettgeri. The sequence goes on along the minus strand of CM033471.1, from coordinate 265,329,852 downwards.
AAGCCCTATAAAGTCAGCTGGTACCAACTGGAGTGCCTGTTTTTGAAAATCACAGGCCCTACGTTTTATTTAGGCCTATAAACCCCTGAATGATTATGTAGGTGTTTGGACATAGATGGCTGAGGATTTTTTTTTTTTTGCTATGTTAATCCTGTAAGTTATTAAACTTGTTGAAGTACTTTTGTCATGCTTTTATTTTTTCTTGTCAGTGCTAAAAGGTTCTTTCTTTTTCAGTCTATATGAAATACCTAAACAAGATCATTTGTCTATGAGAAGAACAGATTCTATTGAATCCATGGATGCTGGTATGTCGGTTATGGAATAATAGTTAAAATTGGATGGCTCATAGATCCATATGACTTGGTGCTATATGGAGCTGACAGGCCAATCACACCTTGCTACATGCCATAATGGATGTGCAAGCTACCCATTGCATAAGGCAGTTGGTGATGGTTCACAGTATGATCACTATTAGGTGTCCTGAGTTACCAGATAATGACTGTGCAGTGCGTGGGTTTTAACAGTCAGACAGGTTAGATTATCTCTAGTAACATGGAAAGAACAATCTTGAAGATTGATCAGTAATCCATTTTGGTTATATCCATGAATTTAACCTGGCCTAGCAAGAAATGCTTAAAGGAGAACTAAACCCAAAAAATAAAAGTTTAAGTTAGAAAGTACTTGCCTCAACATCCTTCTCAGCATGGAAGGTTCCACTCAGGGGCCTTTTCTTTACCTCTATGAGCTCATTTTAGGTTCTGTTTGTTCCCCAAATCTGAAGCTGACATTTTCCCTTGCCTGCCAGTACTTTTACCTTGATTACATTGTCAGCACCTGTGTGATTTCCACTCCCACTTCTTAACCCCTATGATGTAGTACATTATCAATATTCAAATTGGTGGTGCAGTTGATTAACACTTTCCTATTATTAGTTGTTGTAGTGTGATGTATCTAATGTCCGGATCTGAAATAATGTCTCGCCTACGGCTTTCACTCCACCAAATCCAATATATAAACGATAAATTGCAGGTGAAACCTACAAAGACAGGTCTGTAGCTGTGAATAGTGCAGGTTTATTGCAAAACATGCGTGCTACATGTTTCAGACCCACTCAAGCACTTGAGGAAGGACAAGTGGGTCAGAAACATGTAGCATGCATGTTTTGCAATAAACCTGCACTATTCCGCTACAGACCTGTGTCTTTGTATGTTTCACCTGCAATGTATTGTTAAGGTGTTGGAGGGCCATATTTAAAAACTGCGATACCGCGGGTTTTCGTTACTGTACAACCGTGGCAGTACTATACCATGCGGTAAACTACCTTAATGATATTCTACAGGTGGTCGTTGATTTACGTTTGCTATCATACATTTACAAAATTTCAGATAGCGATCATAAATTAATGATCGCTAAAGAGAAAAAGAATACCATACCTTTTTAAATATGGCCCGTAGTGTGAAGGTCTCTAGCTCTCCGTCAGCTGCAGCAATATTAGTGGAAAGTGTAGCTTCTTAAAGGGGAATGTTGGAGGGTAGGAAGAGTGTGTTTTTATAGAAACCACGTGGTGCAGAACTGTAGGGGGAGGATAGTGAAGTGAACCTGATCTTAGCACAGCTCTGTGCAATGCATTTCTCATCATTGTACCTTATTAAAGGGAATGTTGAAGGGTAGGAAGAGTGTGTATTTGATTCAGCTGTCTGTATAAAAACAACAAACTGTAGTACAGTGCTAAGCTAAGAAATGCATTACACAGAGAAATGCATTGCACAGAGCTGTGCTAATATCAGGGTCATTTTATTATCCTCCACCTGCAGCACTGCACCATGTTCTAGAAGTGTACGTATTAAATGTTGGAGGGTATGCCAATTGCAGCTCTGCACCATGTTATGTATATAAATGTACATATCAATAGGAATTATTGGAGGGAATGCCAATTAAAGGGGTACTATTATAGGGACGCAAACATGTTCTATAAAATTAATGCAGCAGGAGGACCGCCTGTGGAAAGTTTTTCATAAACAAAATCAACTAGGGTTCTCGCCTTTGCCTTTAAGACCCAAACACACATACAGGCCTTTGTATTAAAAGTTCTTATCGTTAAAAATGGTGCAAATTTTGCCTCAACCAATCAGATGTTAGTATAAGAACTTTTATTGCATAGGCCTGATAATATCTACACAACAATAGATTTAGTATTTTCTCTAGAAGCATGATGCAGGCTGATAATGTTTGTATTCAATTTGGTAACGCAGCCGTTTTGTGCAATCGCATGTGTTTTCATAATGAAAATGGACAAATCGCAAGTGCAAACGCATATTAATCGCATGTGATTGTGTGTTCGATTCAGGTGCGTTGCAGTGGCTGTACCCTAAATGTACATTGCAGCAATATACACACTAATATAAATGGTAGATTGCAGAAATACACATAGAGTTAACCCTTTTCATATGTATTAAGGAGTCAACTTAACACCTTCCCCCACTCTGTTTGAGCAGGAAAATCTGCTAATATTCACTGCTCTCTCTGATGATTGGCTGGGAGACACTGGCAGGTGGGGACTCTGAGTTTAACTGATACATGCAGGTTAGCATAAGGAGAGTGGGAAACACACAAGGTACCTAGTTGGCATGTGCAGAAGGAGTTTTGGTACCTGGACCACCAGGAAGAGGCAACTCTAGAAGCCAGCCGTGACATCATAGGTTGCCAGTACTCTGAAATGTTCTATAAATGATTTCTACACTAAGAGGTTGAATTCAGAGGTGAGAAACAAATGGTTTTACTAAGTGACCGTTATAGTCTGTGGAGCTGCCTTTGTATTTTGGGTTTAGTTCTCCTTTAACTTTTTTTACCTTTTTGTAAAGTTAATTGATTGTTGAACATCGGTTTACAGACCTGTGAGTTCTTGCTAGGTTTACAGTAAACAATGCCTTTTCTGTCTTTAGGTCTCTGCCTAGACTCTCCCATTAAGATGGATCTGAAAGATGTGGCGGAAACGTATGTAGCTGATTTTAGAGCATAAACATTTACTAATTTCTTTAATGCGTGTAGCAGAATTTGATTCATTAGGGGTTTTGTTGGTTTTTACCTGGTTAACATTTTCCTTGTTATTGAGTAGCAAACAGTTGTAAAAAGAAAAAATCCCACAAGATCGTGGGTTTGTCTTGCTTAACTGCCTTATTTTCTAGTTGCATTACCCAAGGATCAATAAGTTAAAGGGAAAGTTCAGTGAAAGTATTTTTTAAAGGGCATGTCCACCTCAAACTAATTTAACCCACTACTGGCCCCACTGTGTAGTGTAGTAAAATCCTTACCTTACATCTCTGCTTCAAATGGCTGCCCTGCAATGTCCCACCAAAGTCCAAAAAAGTGACCACCAGGTGCCTGCCTGTGTCCATATAGGACTCTGCCTCCTGTCTCTCCTCTGGGAGAATTATGCCATGCACACTGCAGCCATTTTCTTGCTTGCCGCACTGCCTTTTCGGCCCCCTGCTTGAAGTTTTAGTCATTCCCCTTGCTATTACCTGCTGCTGACATTTCAGGTTGTAACAGTCCTTCCCAGGATGCACCACTTCCATGGAATGTTCCTAACAGTAATTTCTACTGATTGGCTGTTGGATGGGTCAAACATGTTCAAATCTCTAATGAGCAACTAAATCAACCCAGGCGATGAGTCCAGGGCAAGACCATATCGTTCTCTATTAGGGTTTCAGCAAACAGGAAGTCAGTATCTCGGAAGCATTTATTTATACACAGAAAAAATGCTGAATGGGCAGGGAAAGGTCATTGGGATTTAAAAATACTGTTTTTTCTTAAGCATATGTATTTGCACTGAACTTCCCCTTTAATTAGATGTTGTCTTCCCATAAAGCGCATTTAAATTCTGATAAGGGAAGCAGTAGCTAAAATCCCCCCCCCCCTTCCTTTGTGTCGTAGTAGTGTATTTTATATACTACCTCATGCTGTGTACCAGTAACAGACTCTGTACAGGCAGCCCTCCAGGCACTGTAATTCAATGGAATATATTGTGCATACATACTCAAACTGAATATGTATGCACAATAAATAGATTGCATTGAATTAGTGTCCTGAGTGGGCAAATAGTTTTTCTAATTGGGGGACTTGAAGATGTGGTTGGCAGAATTTTCTGTTTGGCCCAGTCTTTGTATTTCTAATAAATCACTTGATATAGTCTAGCTGTGTATCAGAAAAATGCTTTCTATTTCGAGTGATTCGATCACATTAGCTTTTCTTTTTAACTCTCCTAGATAATCCTTATCAGTAGAGAAATGATTTGTACTTTGTTTTTAAAAGGTTTCAAAAGGCTATTTGCGACCCAGACAGAACACTACAGTAAGTATATTTACAGTAAAACATCTTAATACACCACCTTGTATAATCATTGAATTCATTGTTGCTGTACACTTAACTCATACCAGGGTGGATTTGATTGAAATCACTAGTTGGTAAGGCTTGATTTAAATAAGTTTACATAAAGACTAATTCTTTCTGGTATAACTTTAATATGCAAGTAGATCAAGATTTTCAGAATAATTCCAATTCAAATAGATTTACTCAACTGAAACGAACATTACAGCATATGTTGTTTGCTGAAACAAAGCAATTCGCTGAACTTCTTGAAACGTAGCACTGAAGGGGTTGATTCTGTACTCATAGGTTTGCAGAATAGGATTAAGGTCTTTTTCTCAACTCTGTTCATGTTATAACATTTTACCTGTGAAGAAGAGGCATGTGATCTGCGGAGTTAAATTCAGTAAACCAAGCATCTGTGAGATCTTGTAGGCAGAGAAACTGCCCAATCTTAGAAAAACCTCTGGAAGAGCATGACATTTGGTAAATAAATTCCATGAATCCATTCACAATATTAAAAATTAAACCTATACAGCCTTATTCTACTTCTACGATCCACAATGTGTATGAACGCCAGCTTCGCCTGACAATCTTGCCATGTATGGGCACTCAGGGCTTTTGATTATCTGCCTGGTGGATTTGGCAGAAATGCCCCAGTCCCCGCGATTGTACGTGTATATGCACCTTTAGTATGGAGGAGATGATCCTGTTTTGCAGCCTATTGTATTGCACCTCCTCTCTTGTACCTTGAAACCGTCAAACTGCCCATCTTAACTGGTATTGTGGGCAACAATTATACTGGCTACGCACATCTGATAAAAGGCAAATCCTCTGACTCTGACAATTTTCTGATTATCAAACAGCAGTTTCCTGTGGCAGCAGTCAGCCAATAGCTGCTTTGAGGGGCCACCAGAACTATCTCACCATACAGAGCATTCTTAAAGGAATAGTTCACTTAAAAACTATTCCTTTCATGTATTGATTGAAAACCGGGTGGTTAAGGAGCTGCCTTACCTCCCGTTCTTCAATCAATTGAACAGGAGCAATGGACAAATAAAGAAATAGCTTCTTAGCCTCCTGGTCTTCAATCAATACATTAAAGGATTAGTTCACTGTTCGAGTGAACTATTAAATGTTTAATGTAGCTGATTAGATGCTTCCAAAGGAATCTGTTATCTGTGCTACAAATGTGTGTACCCAGCTTTTTTTTTTTCCCTCTCCGGTCTCTACACTGGGTGTTAATTTTATTTCCCAGATAAGATGTTTTGTTTTTTTTTTTATATAAACTGGCAATGAGACAACTGTTTAGCACCTAGTAGTGTGACAATTCACTGGGGTTTTTTTGATTTCCTAATACTGCTTGACAGTGACTAGTAGTTTTGCTTTGTCTGCATATGTGTAACATTACAAATGATTTCTGTAAAGCTATAATTACACTTGTTTTACAATATTTATTCCTATATTGCTTTTTAGCACAAAGTTACCACTGGGAAGGAGAAATTCCCTGCCGGTGAGTTAATATACATATCTTCCTTCTGTCGTAAGGGGAATGTAAAAATAAGTGGAACTGACAAACCGTTAATAGAAATACTTCATATTACTAATGCACTGAAAATCTTCAGTCCTTAAAGGGCAATTATAGTGAGAAAATTGTTTTTTTTTTAATTTCTTCTAATGTATCCTATAAGTCATCCCATCCACCAGGGTACCTTTAGTTTCTTTAAATTCTACATAGTCCCCGAGATATAAGCCTTTGAATATGCTGTGATTTGTAGGAGCTGCTACACCTCATCTGTCACTCAAAGGCACACACCCACACAATCCAAAGCTCCCCTGCAGTACTGTCACACACTCTCTCACCCACACTATATGTACCATGTGCAACATATAGTCAAATGCTGTAGTGCTAAACACAATCAATAAACCATTAACCCAGCAATATGAGCATAACACACTATAAAACAGCCCCTCCCCCCCCCAAAAAAAAAAATCTTATATACATACAAAACCAGTGACTCAAATGGAACACTAATACAGTATATATAATACAGTAATACAGACTATATACCAAACAAGACACACAGTGCAATCTATGAAATATATAGACTAAAGCAACTGAAATGTAACAGGACAACAAGCAGTGTCACTGTTTGTGAAGGTCTCACTACAGGCTGCTGTTACACTGACTCTCTCTTCAGTGATTATGATCTCAGCTAAGCAGGGGGAGAGATGAACTTTAGGTAAAAAGTAAATAACAATTAGCAAAGTTAGAGAACAGGCAGAGTTCAGTAACTTACTTGTAAAGAATCTCAGCACCACTTGTCCTCCTCTCTCCCCCTCTGCCCCTCCCTTCAGCATATTGCTACTTTATTCCACTTTGGTTGCTTGCAGTCTAGCTCTGGAAGGGAGGGGTCAACAGGATGTCAGCACTTCATTTAAAGTCCTTTCAACTGACAATGCTCGGACTCTGTATACAGCCCGTCACTGCTTGAGGGGGAGTAGACAGAGAGGGGAGGGGGACTACACAGCTTGGTACAAACTTCTGCCAGTGTGAAGAAATGAAGCCACACAGAAACATGAAAGTAAGGCAGCTTATACTAAGTGATCTATACATTGTATACAGACAAAGTTTTTTTTTCACTATAGTTGCCCTTTAAGTTACTTTTATGGCAGAAAAGTATAATTTGTCGCCCCCCCCAATAGTATAACTAAGCAAAGCAAGGATATTTTATTAAAGGGTATGTACACTGTAAAAACTACTTTAGCTTACTGGATAGCTGAGGCTTTAAATCTAAAGGTGTATAATATTTTTGCCTGTGACATTGTGCTATGCAAACTTACCTGACACAGCAATATGGTGGAGACTGTTGCACAGACTGGTTGGGTGCAGCTAAAAATGTTATTTCAGAGAAATCTGTCATATTGAAGGAGTAAAGGTAGGCTATTGGAGGGGAGTAGAACAAAAATGTATACACCTTTTTATATTTAAAGTCACAGATCTTCAGAAAGCGAACGTTAATACAGTGTACATATCCTTTAAAGGGGATCTCTAGTGGTTAAAACCACTTCTTGCTATTCACTTTTATTGAAGAACCGGAGGTAAAGGAGCTGTCTTACCTCCCGTTCTTCAATAAAATGTTCAGGAGCCGGGAACGAAGTTAAGCAACTTACCCGGTCTCTCACTCCTCCGTCACATCCTCTGACAGGTCCCGACGGATTCTGTATTTATGCACCTCGCGTATGTACAGATGCATTGATTACTTTGCGTCGGGACCTGTCAGAGGACACTGAGTAAGAGATCGGGTAAGTTGCTTAACTTCGCTCCTGTAGCCTCAACTACAATAAACTGAGACTGAAAACCATTTTATTTTGTTATTGCTCTAGTCATAAATTTTTTTTTTTTTGTTTGTTTTTTCAGCACAATCTACTGGGTTCAAGTCCTGCCTTCAAAAGAAACCTTTTTGACTCTCTAGAATGTGATGTGTTTCAACCTCCTGACTTGGAGAACAAGGAGAATGTATGCACCTGCATGTTCCTCTTCAGTCTATAATGAAATATCTGCCATTTCTTCTCCGCCCTCCTTGTTTGATTTACATGCATGAGTGTGCCTTGGTGCTTCTACAGGGGAGCTTGGGGGTCTGCGGTATACATTGGATTTCCTAGTCGGTGGGAAAATCAAATGTTTTAAAGGATGTTTTTCTTTAGAATTAATTTGGCTTGCATTGGAGGACCAAAGCATTCAGGGTACTTTAAAAGAATCAATACAAAGAAGCAAAGATCTGCTTTACATACAGTAGGTTCAGCTAGAAGCTGTAGCTAAATGCCAGGTCCGAACAATTGGAACCCATGCATTTTGTTTCACTGTTTTTGACAAAGGTGCCAAAATGGTGCTTGTGAAGGTTCTCATTCATCCAGGTCATGGTATATCTGCTGTTATCAATTACATCAACTGGACTTGAAGTTTAGTTCTTGAACACGTTTCACTAGTCATCCAACTGGCTTTTCCAGGGTACATAATTGCCACGGATTCTTGTACGAGTCATTCTGAATTGAGAGATCCAGTCTGATGACTAGCGAAACGTCTTCAAGAGCTAAACTTCAAGTCCAGTTGATCTAATTGAGTACAACAGATATGCCAAAATGGTGTACAGTGGTGCTTCTTTGCAGACTCTTATACTAGAGAATCCAGCATGGGCTGAAGCATTCCTCAGTTTGATTCCCCAGCTGATGGACTGGTAAACCGGGTGATAGCTGCTTTTTTCCCTATAGGTTTGTCCTTTCAAGAGTGGCGGAGTCCTAATTGTAGGGAAGACTGTAATTTTTACTTGAGAAGTTGTAACTCACAAGTCTGTAATCAAATTTCTCAGTGTTGAGAATGTTTAAGGTTATCACTAGTTTAGTTTACATCTTGGTCTAACACCACCACAGATGCCAGGGGGATACAGAGTGGGATTGTTTTCCTCCAGTTAAAAGCAATACTTCAAGTGTTAGAAAGGAATCTGTGCTTAAAGGCTCCATTGGTTTCTAGGGAGGTGTTGAATGATTGAGTGAGCATTCATGTTCTACAGCAAATGGTTTTGTACAAGTGTCGTAATCCAAGGTTGTCGGTTTGCTCATTGACATTTTATAGGAATTTGCCCATCCGCCTGCGGCGTCAGAATATTGCGACTTGCTTTTGGAGAGCTTGTGGTCTTACCCTGATCGTAGTGTAAAAAGAAAATTGGGCACACCAGACTTGAGAACAGACTATTTTAGGAAAATGTTATTCTCCCTCTTTACAAAGCATTGGTAAGGCCTCATTTGGAATTTGCAGTGCAATTTTGGAATCCTGTGTACAAAAAGGACATCTTTGAAATAGAAAGGGTTCAGAGAAGTGCCACTAAATTAATAAGGGGATTGGGGAAACTTGAATATGAAGAGACTGGATAAGTAACAATTATGTACGCTGGACAAAAGGCGCTTGTGTGGGGATATGATTACTGTGTATAAATACATTAATGGGCCATACAATAAACTATCTGGGGCATTGTTCACCAATAGAACATATTAGGACACGAGGACATCCCTTAAGACTTGAAGAAAAAAGGTTTAGGCTTCAAGTTCGGAAAGGGTTTGTCACTGTGAGAACGGTAAAGCTATGGAACTGTCTTCCAGTGGACGTTGTTATGGCAGGTTCATTGGTCAGTTTAATAAAAAGCTGGATGAGTTTCTGCAAACAAGGAATGTTACAAGTTACTGGTATTGATACATAAAGTAGAGTTGATCCAGGGAAATTTCTGATTGCCACTAGGAGTCAGGAAGGAATTTTTTTTCCCCCCCTTCATTATTTTGGTGGGATTTTTTTGCCTTCCTCTGGATCACCAGTTAGGCAGATGAGGATATTGCTAGATGGGTTGGACTGGATGGACGTATGTCTTAATTCATACTCAAATACTATACTAAATTCTGTTCTCAAGTCCGGTGTGCCCAGTTTTCTTTTTATTCTATGTGTATGCTGTTGGCTTCAGTTCTGGAAGCACCCTACAAGTGTGTTTCTACAATTTCTAGTTTAGGTGTGCAAGATCTTTTTTTTTTACCCTGATCATGGTGGCTGACAAAGGCTCTGAAGGTATTGCTACCGGGTTTTTTTCATTGCAGGAAAGAAAGGTCACGGTATAAAAAACAGCTTTGTTTCTTTGTCAAATTCTTTGAATGTGGGTTCCCCTGAAAACTGAAGTGAAACTAGAAACAGAAGTTCCACCTGAACTTTGATTAATAAATGGACATTATAGCAATTGTCCTGGGTGTCTAAACTGCTCCTCTTTTCCTAGGAAACCTTCCAATTTAAAATTCCAGCTAGACCACATCTTCGAAGCTGCTCGCGTTTAAAATACCAAGATAGAAAGGATGTTCTTGTGCAAAGACAAAAGTCTGCACCTGCCTGCATGGTAAGCCATATCCGGTATAGAAATGTAAACTGCAAATAAGATGCTGTTCAGATCTTGGGCCATTCTGGTAAGCACCTTGTATAATCTGGATCCTCTAATTTCTAAATACATATAATTCTAGTTTACACCGGCACAAATCCTGCTTACCAGACTTTAGTTATAACCTGTGTGGAAACCTTTGATCCTTTAGGGAGGATGTTGGCCACACATCTATTATGATTGTTCTCACTCCAAAGTATTGCTAGAGAACCCAAAGTGTAAATTGAGTGTTATTTAGCAAATTCTAGAATAAATCTGCATTCGGGTTGTCTTGGCAACTGCAAATTGTGAACTTAGCTCACACCTTTTTATAATCTCTCAATTTAGTTCACCTCTCCTGAAAAAACTGAAGTTGGAACCTTTGGTTTCATATTGAGGAGAAAGTCCTCTGCAGCCTCAACATCGACTGAAAGTAGTGACGACGGCTTCTTGGAGTTATTGGATGGAGAAGACTTGGAGGTATTTTCTCTTAAGTAATTATTGTGAATTTACCAGTTTAGACATTGCCAAAACATTAATTCACTACTTATCTTTCATATTCAGAACAACTTGGAGTTTCCTTGCGGTGTGGCCAGCCTCTGGACCGCTCCTCTGGTTATGAAAAGTGCAGAGAATGTAAGCGTGATGTGTCCATGCTTTGTTTACCCCTTATTTGATAAATCTGTCCCTACATTATATATGGTATCTTACAGTGCACCGAAGCAAGGGTGGCGTCTCTGCCAAACAATAAAATCAAGCCAGCTGGCAAACGTATTGAGAGAACCACAGACGATGTCACACCAGAAAAATGCAAAAGAAGGCGAAGCATGTCTGAAATTCCAAGTGAAGAAACAAATAAGGTTTGTTTTATTCCTCTGCTCCTTATGGTTCTCCAGCAGTGCTTGTCCAAAGTTGCAGAAAGTGAAGTGGGATTTGTGGGGGATTACTGACGTGTAGGACGCCACCCCCCTAAAAAAAAGCCATGCCCAAAAACCTAAATGAATATTGTGCTGCAAAGCATTTAACCTGGGTTAACCCAATCTGTAAGATGTGGCTACACAGTCTCTCTCTCTCCCTCTCTCCCCTTAACGGCTGGGACAATTTTCATGAGACTTGGTACACTTATGTATAGGCACCTGGGGAAAAGCATAGGCTACTTTACAACGTTTTGAAATGCCTCTGTACCCCCTTTTTTCAAAGTTAATTAACCTTTGTGCTGCCATCTGGTGGTGAATCTGGTTAATTGCACACCTTCCTAATATCAGATTGTTCAGGGCAGTACAATGCTTTACATCTTGTTGCTGTGATAGGAGGAAAAAGCTGTCAATTATGAGGAGCAGCAGACCATGTGATGTAGCAATGTCATGTGACCACACTGTCACCTCTCACTTGTGGTTTGCCCAGAGTCAAGATTGAGAGGTAAACTGACCAATCCAAGATGTCTCTTGTACTGGGGGTTGGGCAGGCAGTTGCCAATGGAGAGATCAATTTTCAGCCGTATGTATGGTGCAGAGTTCAGAGAAGGCAGCTAAGGAAATATGTAGTTTTACTTGACATGAAAGACCATGACAGCTGTGAATGGGATGACACTGCCCACACTGCAATACAACTGCACTTTAAGGGGTTCATTTTACTTCACACCTTGTCTTTTCCCCACAAACTACTGAAACCCCAGTATTAAAGGCCACGTACACTATTTTCATTCACCTTTCTTTTCCATGTGTCATTTTTGCAGGGACATTGTCAATCGATTGCAGTAAAAAATAAATTAATGTCATGTCTTAACCCATTGTTAAAGGGGGAGCTGGTGCGATACGCCTTAAAGGGGGAGCTGGTGCGCTGGTATTGATACATAAAGTAGAGTTGATCCAGGGAAATTTCCCATTGCCACTTGCAGTCAGGAAGGAATTTATTTCCCCTTAACCATAAATCTGGTGGGGTTAGTCAGGAAGGAATTTATTTCCCCTTAACCATAAATCTGGTGGGGTTTTTTTGCCTTCCTCTGGATCAACAGTTAGGCAGGAAATGAGGATATTGCTAGATGGGTTGGACTGGATGGACCTTGTTGTTTGGGGTTATGTATATGGTATGTGTTATTCATAAATGTTTTAGATTTGGTATTTGATGTGTGTTATATATGGCTCCAGAGCTTCTAAGGTTTAATTTTCTATTTTCTATGCTGGATTTTTCTTCCTATGGTGGGTTATACAGTATATGCTATTAAACCAGAAACAACTGTAGAAACTAACGTTCCCCATATAGATGCAGTTTAGTGTAATGGGGGTAGATCCAGTTTAATGCTGTAGGTAAAGATAGAATAATAAAAGGATAAACTCCTACTCACTGTGGTTGGCCGTAGGATCCAGCAATGAGGAGAAGCAGAGTCAGGCAGAGACTCCTACACCCCATGATGTAGACTGGCTAATGTGCAGCCTGGACAGGGGGTTTAAATGAATTGGATCTGGGAGGGACAAAGCAATCAGTCCTATCAGGTACTGGGAGGGGAGAAGGGATTATTTCCCAATTCACATTTCCAGTAAGGGCAGCAATTGTGAAAAAAAATAGGAAGATAAGGAGAATGAAGCGAAAGCTGATATTAAAGAGTAAATCATATATATCTATATCCCTAGTGATATGTAATTCTCTACATAGATTAATCGGTAGGGGTCCCAGTTCTCTGAGCGAGATTTTAATCATTTGCACCCCTTAAGAATAAAGGTTTGAGCTGCATAGTCTTGTATTTGTATATATTTATCTAAGCTCAATTATTTGCCTGCTCCCTATTTATATCCCTGGACCTTTAAGGGCAGTCCAGCCAGAAGGAAGATTTATAAGCTCTGTAAGCTCATATGGTTCCCTGGAAGTGGTCATTAGAGATGAGCGAAACTGCTAAAATTCGTTCTGAATAAAGTGATAATCCTTGAACTTGAAAATCCTAGAACGTTCAAGGATTCTCAAATCCGGACGTCCGAATGTCAAACGTTCGAGGATTTTTGAAAAATTTCCAAATGGGTTCAGAAACAAATTGGAAAGTGGAATTTCCAGAATTTACGCTCGATCCACGATCTGCGGATCTCGGAGATCCGCCTTGAAAACGGGTGTGGATCTGCGATCCAGTCATCTCTAGGGGTCATACTAAATAAAGAGGGAAGCAGGTATGGACAGGTAGGGATTGTATATTTGTCTCTCTAGGTTAGGCTGACGCTAGGATACTGCCCTGGAGGGGCGATTAACTAAAGGTATCCATTTTAATATTAGTGTAGGTGATTCCCCTTCATCGCTTGCATACATGTCTAATTCTTATATCTAATTTATGTTAGTGTAGTTACGTGCTGGGGTCTCTTATGTAAGGTATGTATTTATATATATAAATGTATGTATGTGTGTATTTATATAGGTATGTATATACTCTATGTATGTATATACTGTTTTATTTACATAGAGACACTTGGGGATACAGCCCTGTACAATAATATGCAAAAAGTCATAGAAGGGGAACAAAAATATAAACTAATATATAAATAATTATGTACATTAAATACAAGAGCTTGAACCTTGTGACATGAGGTCCCTGCCCTGTAGAGCTTGCAATCTAGTTATAGAGAAGAAAATAATGTTTTCACAATTTATATTTGTAAAGCAATGAAGAAATATTTGGATGAGTTCATATAAAGTTCCAAGGAAACATTAATGTTTGCTGACAGTGCCAATGTTTGTAAAACAGTCACCAGAGTACAATAATACAAGGTCATATTCCGTATTGTCCCAAGCTTGTGCAATATTAATACCTACAAAATGTGCTGCTGCCTTTCCTAATAAATGGGGAGAATGGAGAATAATCATCTACTTTATAGATATTATATACTGGGTCACAGACACACAATCTAGCAGGGTTACTTGGCTTTGAAGGTGTAACACACATACTATTATACTGCTGTAAAGGGCATCTATGGTCCAAAAATAGTTCCCAAGTCTTTCCCAGAGAGGTAGAAAAGTCTATACCAACCTTCCTGGGTTGTGATGAGCTGTTTTTGCTGCCTTCTATAATGCACAGTCAAAGCAAAAATTATATCAGTAATAAAATCCCTTTAATTCATTAAAGGGAAAGTCCACTCAAAAGAAAACTTTGTTCTAAAATGTAAATTACCCCCCAAACCCCACTTTCGTGATATTCACAGCTTCCAAAGACGCTCCTGAACTTTCTTACCTGACCTGGTCCTTTGCTGTCTATTTACTGCTCCCAGGGACTTCTGTGCCGATAGCCGCTTTAGTTCCAGGTCAAGGCTGTCAGGTGATTGGACGTGATGTCACATCGCACCTTAACTGACAGCCGCAACCAGGAAGTGAAGCAGCAGCAAAGTAGGAGTGGAGAGGGACCGGGTCAAGTAAGGAAGTTCAGGAGCATCTTTTGAAAATGGGAATATCGCGAAAGTGGGGCTTGGGGGGGGGGGGTAATTTACATGTTGGATCAAAGTTTTTTTTTCATGCCCTTTAAAGGATAACTATCGTTTGTATAAAGTTTTTTTAAAACTCAGTTAAAATGAAAAGTACTTGGAACAGGGATATAGGATTGGTATTTCCTACCTCCCAATATTGTTTGTGTGAGGATCACCAAGCCAAAGAAATCTGATCCTGCCAGTCTTCCTCCTGGCTTCAGCACTATCTTTAATACAGGAATAGTCCAGGACTAACCAAGCAGATGAAACTGTTGGTGTTGTAGATCCTCAACGAAATGACATTGTGAAGTAGGAATAATCAATCCGACCTCCCTGCACCAGGTACTTTCCATTTTTAAATATTACATTTTAGAGTATAGTTATCCTTTAAACAAAAAGCGGAGCAAGAACTGACAGTACATAAGACATGAACAATAATGAAAACATCCTAAAATACATATATTTACACGTAAATCATGAACCCTAATTCCATCTGGGTGATGCACGCTATAGTTAAAGTGAAAATTTAAATTTCTTTAGCTTCATACCTGGCTCCTGTAAAATTGATTGAAGAACAAGAGGTAGGGCAGAGATTCTTTATCTCCCATTCTTCAATCAAAGCATTAAAGGAATGGTTTGTTTTCAATAAACTATTCCTTTAAGGAAAACAGCAATTAATGTTGAGTGCACTGGGCTTATAAAGAGTAAAAATAGCTGTCTATAGTGTTGACTATCACCCCTCAAATCAGTCATGTAGTCAGTGCGGGTAGCAGCCCTGGGAGGTTGATGCCTGGGTCAAAAAGCAGCTTAGATCACAGCTGCATTGTAACAGATAACAGCCATGTAAGTAAATGCCTTAATGTGGTAAGATACTGGCCACACCCACTTTATTATAATAATAAATTGAGAGCTCTAATATCCGCGCCACACGTAAAACCCCACCCCTTTTCCACGCCCCTTTATATATTACATAATATAAATTGATAGTTTTAAATTTTATATTTTACACAAATCCTATAAATGATATATACATATATAATTAGACCAAGTCTTTATCAGGCTATAATTACACCTAGATTTCCCGGCCAACACAGCATTTTAAGGTAGATCAAACAGGGGGAAAAAATATCCTATAAATTATATATAAATATAATTACACCAAGTCCATATCAGGCAGTAATTATATAGTGGATAATGTACCCCCTACTGTAAATTATAAGGATATTAGAAGTCACCGAGGAGTTCCGTGACCATATAAAAGCACAAGGCCGCAGGCCGAGTGCCTTTTATACCGGGCACGGAACTCCGAGGTGACTTTTGATATCCGTTTATATTAAAGTAGGGGGTACAATATCCATTATAACCTACCCTTCACCTAATACAAAGACCGACACTGTGAGCCTATGGCACACTGGCAATGTAATGGAAGAACCTCCTCCCTCCCCACCTCCATGTGCACTAACTATGACAGGGCACTCTCTCTATGGAAAAGCCACCCCCACCCCCCATCACCCTCCACTAGCCTGTCACGGCACCCTCCCCCTGTCAGGACTAAAAAAAAAAAAAAAAAGCCTCACCCCTTAACTCCGCTCACTCCTGCTTGGCGAACACTTACTTTTAGATGAAGAGGAAGCCGCCATCACCTTTGCTATAAAACCGGAGTTGAGCTGCACCAGTAAATGTAAGTATCCAACCGATAGCCGCATTCTGTCCGGTTTCACTCTTCTCGCGCATTAATCTGTGGTGAGCGGTCGCGGTCATAGAGCGGCTGGGATTAATGCGCGGAGAAGAGTGAACCGGACAGAATGCAGCTATCGGTTGGATACTTACATTTACTGGTGCAGATAACTCCGGTTGTATATAGCCAAAGGTGATGGCGGCTTCTCTTCATCTAAAAAAATGTAAGTGTGTCGCCAAGTGTTAGCCATGGGCAGCCTGTGAGCAGGAGTTAAGGGGTGAGGCTGGGGGGTGGTTGTGTGTGTTGTACTGCACTTCCTGGTTTATAATCGGCGCGCTAATACGATATAGCGCGCCGATTTATAAGATTATCGGCTACTTGGGTCCCATAGGGATCCTAAGGGGTAGGTTTATAGCCTGATATAGATTCATGTGTAATGATGATATACAATTATAGGACATGTTCCCTTATATATATATATATATATATATATATATATATATATATTTAGGAGTTTTTCCCCATTTGCTTTACCAAAAATATAGATTTTTAAGTGCCCTGTCACATTTATGTGACTTATGCACAATGCTCGATTTGCCCTGCACGCTGTGTGAGATCATTCGTACAACATCTGACGCTCCTCAGATTCCTGGTCTATGAGGGTTCACTACCGGCAGATACTCCCACCCCCTCAGATTCCCGGTCTATGAGGGTTCACTACCGGCAGATACTCCCACCCCCTCAGATTCCCGGTCTATGAGGGTTCACTACCGGCAGATACTCCCACCCCCCTCAGATTCCCGGTCTATGAGGGTTCACTACCGGCAGATACTCCCACCCCCCTCAGGAAACTGCAGAAAACATTGGGGTTTTTTTCTACCAAGATTTTTATTTTTTTGGCCCATATTTAATTTGGGGTGGCTCAGTCGCCTATGGTTACAGCCTTATAATGGTACACAACACCCCATAATGACAACGTGAAAAAAGTTTACTTGAGCATTTGGCAAATTAATTGAATGTAAAAAAAAAACGAGGAATCACATGTACATAGAAATTCGCTGCCTTTGCTCAATACTTTGTCGATGCAACTTTGGGAGCAATTACAGACTCAAGTCTATTTGAATATGATGCCACAAGCTTGACACACCTATCCCTGGGCAGTTTTGCCCATTCCTCTCTGCAGTAAGATCCATCAGGTTGGATGGGAAGTATCGGTGCTCAGACATTTTAAGATCTCTCCAGAAATGTTCAATCTAGTCTGGGCTCTGGCTGGGCCAGTCAAGGACATTCAGAGTTGTGCTGAAGCCACTCCTTAGGGTTGTTGTCCTGCTGAAAGATGAACCGTCGCCCCAGTTTTTAAGAGCGCTCTGGGGTGATTTCTCAGTTTCTTTATATTTAATTAATTTGCCAAAACCTCAAGTAAACTTTTTTGACGTCATTCTGGGGTGTTGTGTGTAGAATTCTGAGGAAAAGGAATTGAATCCATTTTGGTATAAGGCTGTAACTACAAAATGTGGAAAAATTGATGAACTGTGATTACTTTCTGGAGGCCCTGTGTCTATAATGTTAACATTGATTGCTCCAGGGTATCTAAATGTTTGTATAAAAAGGGACCAACTCATCCATACAAAGGAATTGCTAATGAATAATTGACTTCTGGATGAATAATCACAGCGCAGAATCATCTTTCTTTTGAGGACCTGTCTCTCTTGGAGGTAGATATACATTTTTTGTCTATATCTGGGGCAAAGTCGATGAATAGTTACATTATTACGATTTCATTTAAAGGGTAAGTTTGCTTTTATTTCATTGCAAGTATTATAGATGGATAGATTCCACGGTAATTTCACTAAAACCAACAAACCTTCAAATAAAAACACCAATGTTCCTAATTTAAACCACAAGGACTATGTGAGCCAAGTTCAAAGATCCAGAAGAATTCTCATTGTAAGATCCATGTGCATTGCCTGGGAGACCCTATATTAACACACTAACGACCTCCTGTCACTGCCCAGAAAACATCTCTCACACTTGTCCTTTCTTCTCACAATTATAGTTCATGCCCTCATCATATCCCAGCTAGACTACTGTTACACCTTGAGGATTTAAAGATCCAGAATGACTCTCTTTGTATGATCCGTTTTGCAATATTGCCACCATGTATGTTCAGCCGGATCCTTCTCTAGGAAAGCACAGCAGCCCAGTTCTTTTATATCCATGAGGTTATTTAAAAAATGTTTTGCTATTGAAGACAGTGGTTTGCCTTGATCTTTGCGGATTTGTGCTAATTTAAAGTTGGATAAATTTTAACTTAATCTCTCCTTGAATTTCCTTGTTGACTGCCCCACATGGATCTTTGGGAAGCTGCACTACAACTCTCACATGGCAAAGAAACTTTCAGTCTCGATCCTGTCGGTTCGTTGTTTAAAACCCATGTATTGGCTTTTCATTAAAAGTTCACCCAGTTTTTCCCCCCATCTTGCTGTCAACTGTGGATAGGGTCTTATAAATTCACTTACTGTTTCATCTGTAGCTATTAATGGATAAAAATCTTGTTTTTGGCTGTTTCCCCCACAATCATAAAGACATACTGATAGGTTGTATGTGTCAAATAAATGTGCTTAGATTGTAAGCTCTTCAGGGCAGGGCCTGATGTGAATATAAACATGTAATTGTAAAGCGCTACGGAAGATGTTGCCACAATTTAAATCTACAATAATATAGTAGATAAAAAAATAAAATCTGTTCGAATTCATACCACTGCTTGCCACAAGTAGTAATAAACCTAATAGCACTGTTTGATTCTTCTAATATTAATGTTTCATTTATTCTGGTTTCCCATGATCCTTTGCTGGTGAAGATGTAAGTCCAATTTAAGTCTATGGGGATTGTACCAAATAAGGATTTGTCTCCCAGGGTGGTGCAACCAAAAGCAAAGGAGCTTGGGAAGAAAAGGAGGAGCAGAACTGACAATAACATACATTTTAAAGCCACTCATAGCATTGTGAAGGGTACAAATATAGAAGTTTGTATCATCATTATGTGGAGAAACACCTTAACTTAATTTAATATTAATCATATTAATAATATCATTCTCATTTAAGCCTATCACATGTCTTTACCCCCATTGTAACCACAAACACAGTGATTACTTATGTAAACTAAGCACCCATTGGTTTCCAGATACACACCAAGCCATCCATTTCCTATTAGAAATAGTCTTAATATACAGTAGACTACTACAAGCTTCACTTTGATTATGTAAAGAGTAAATGGTTTGTGTTCGCCGGAGGCTGGGATATTTTTGTGTATAATTGTGTAAATTGTCTAGTGCAAAGTTGAGTTGAAATAAATGATTTATAGTGACAGGTTATGGGAGACACAAAAAGCAATAAAAATATCTGTCAAGCCTGAAAGACTTTAAATAAAGTAATTATAATTGGATACAATTCCTCTCACAGATTTAAGCTGGGTACAACTCATGCAATAATTTGGGCTGACCAAGCGACATTTCAGTGTTTCGGTCCCAAATATCGGATGGTTTCCGGCCCTGGCTGCGACCGGCATACAACCGTTTTTTTTTTTTTCTTCTTTTTTCTGCCATCACTGTGATGACTCCTGAGCTCCGCGGGGTTTGCACCTCTTTATCTAGGTTTGCATATTTGAATTTTATTCAATTATGATTGGTTAATGTGTGATCATATGATTGCAATCATTGAAATATTAACCAATCACAATTGGATTTGGTCCTTCAGCAAACCTATATAAAGAGGTGCAAATTCCCGCAGAGCTCAGAAGTCATCACAGTGATGGCAGAAGAAAGAAGACGAAGGCAACACTGGTGGCGTTGCAGCGCCGGCGGTGTCACTCTCAGCCACAGTGACATCGCCCGATGGTGGCGACATCATCGGAGTTGGTGTCGCTGGCTAAGAAGAAAGGCCGATATGAGCTGTGGGACACCTTAAGCCCCAAATGGCACTTGTCAGTGCCACAAGGGCCCTTCCAAGGACCACAAGGGCACTTATAAGTTCCAGGGACGGGGTCCTAGTTCGAACTGCTGGAATCCTTAAAGTCCTAAAGGGCCCTTGTAAGGGCCACAATGGTCCTTCCAAGGGCCACATAAGTGCTGGGGATTGTGGTCCCAGTTTGAGTTGTGGGACCCCTTAAGCCCCAAAGGACCCTTGTTAGGGGTTGCCGGGTTAAGACTCAGGACCCTGAATGTCCACTCGGAAATCCTCGAACATTTCGAGAATTTTCAAAAATTTTCCAACAGAGTTCGGAAAAAGTTCAAAGATCAGATTTCGGGAAAATCGTCAAGAGGGAGTTTTGTTTTTTTAAACGAAGTTTTATTCATACCTGACACTCCCAGACAGTAGCAAGGACTGAGCCCAGGACAGGTAGTAGGAGCACAGGACAGGAAACTTCCTCTGCTACTGAGGACTGGAAGAACAGTGTCAGGTAAAGCGGGTGTGGATCATGGTCAAATTTCTGCATGGAAGGTTACACGGGTAATGTGGTTTGGGAGACACAGTGAGTCTGTCACTGTTTAACATTTAAACTTTTAACTAGTAAGGCAGTACATAGTTAAATGATAAACAGTGGCTGACAGTCTGGGAAATATGTGGGATGGTGGGAGCTGGTAGTCTATCCCTGAGACCCACCTACATTGCTCTGCTCTGGCTTCCTCCAAAGTCCCACCCAGATGTTTATATTCAGTTTATTACTGTTAAAACAGTCTGAGCAGAACTTTGAAGGAGACTGAAAGCAATGTATGAGGGTCTCAGGAATATAACCAGATTTCATTACCCAGTTTATTGGTAATGAAATGTGATTATATTCCTGAGATTACCCAGTGTAGTCAGCCCTCCAGTTTATTTCCCAGTGTGAATCAGCTCTCCTGTTAATTACCTAGTGTTAATCAGCCCTCCAGTTAATTTTCCAGTGTTATTAAGCCCTCCATTTCATTTTCCAGAGTTAATCAGACCTCCATTTCCATACCCAGTCTTAATCAGTCCTCCAGTTCATTTCTTACTGTTAATCAGCCCTCCATTTAAATACCCAGTCTTAATCAGCCCTCCAGTTCATTACCCTAGGTAATCAGCCCTCCAATTCATTACCAAGGTGTTGATCAGCGACCCAGTTCATTTCCCAGTGTTAATCAGCCCTCCAGTTTATTAACCAGTCTTAATCAGCTCTCCAGTTTATTACCCAGGGTTAATCAGCCCTCCAGTTCATTACCCAGTGTTAATCAACCCTCTATTTTAATACCCAGTCTTAATCATCCCTCCAGTTCATTAACCAGTCTTAATCAGCTCTCCAGTTTATTACCCAGGGTTAATCAGCCCTCCAGTTCATTACCCAGTGTTAATCAACCCTCTATTTTAATACCCAGTCTTAATCAGCCCTCCAGTTCATTACCCAGTGTTAATCTGCTCTCCAATTAATTACCCAGTGTAGTCAGCCCTCCAGTTTATTTCCCAATGTAAATCAGCTCTCCTGTTAATTACCTAGTGTACTTAGCCCTTCAGTTAATTTTCCTGTGTTAATCAGCCCTCCGGTTAATTTTCCAGTGTTAATAAGCCCTCCATTTCATTTCCCAGTGTAGTCAGCCCTCCAGTTCATTTCCTAGTGTTAATCAGCCCTCCACTTCATTACCCAATCTTAATCAGCTCTCCAGCTCAATACCCAATGTAGGCAGCCCACCAGTTTATTTCCTAGTGTGAATCAGTTCTCCTGTTAATTACTTAGTGTACTTAGCCCTTCAGTTCATTTCCCAGTGTTAATCATCCCTCCACTTCATTACCCAGTTTTAATCAGTTCTCCAGCACATTACCCAGTGTAGTTAGCCCATCGGTTATATATATGCATGACTGGGATATTGCTTGTGTTACTGTGTGCATGAACTGACCGTGTCTGGTGTAACTGAACCTGTGTCTGCTGCGTGTGTACTACGGAGCGAGCTCTGTTGCGTGACCTCACGTGTGTCTGTGTCACGAGTATTTCTGCTTTCTGAGTATGTGTCTGTTTGAGCGTGTGTGGTCTGCATGATGAGTGTGTTTCTGTGTGACTGAGCATGTTCTTTTTGTTTGTTTGCTTTCTGGTCATATATTTTCCCTTAAGCACCCCCTGACGTATTGATACAGCAGTTTTTGGATCCATGTTGATTGTCTGTATCTTAAGTGGTGCTCCTATTTCTAGTTTTAGCTTGACTGGGCACATCTGCACCCCTCCACAACAATATTTGGTGTTGACAATTCTGATGAGACTCGATAAACCGACACAGTTAAATGGAATTTGTAATAATCCGAACATTAATTTCCCCACACCCATCTCTATCATTTGGTTAAGCAGAATACGCAGAATAGTGACTTTTATTTTTTCACCATCTGAAGGATATTTATAACAGGGTAAATAGAGGAGCCTACACTTGATATGCAATTTGCAATTCCCAACGCTACTACCACCTGGCCGAGACCTGGGACAGGGCCATCAAATGCGCTGCACCGAGCTGGTGTGACTAAGCAGAGAGCAAAAAGGTTATTTTTTTTTAAAGGAGCAGTAAAGTGTTGTTTCCTCCTAACTGTCAAGTTTCTTTTCTTTTTGGAATTGTTGAAGTTCATCCACTAGCAATAGTATGTTAGTGTAAATGTCTCAGGGACATGGGAAATGGTCTTGGAAACATGTACCCAAACGAACTTTTTTCACAATCGCGGTATTTCCTAGCTTCTGCATTCGAGGGTTAACGAAATCGGCTTCTAGATTCGAGAGTTACCGATACTGAGAATCAGTGTATTTGAGGGTTAACGAAATCTTAGATTGGGAAGTTGAGGGTTACCGAAATCGATAGCAGTATTTGAGGGTTACTGAAATCCTAAATGTTAAATTCGAGGCTTACCGTATTCGAAAGTTTTAAACGGTTTGTCGGCACTTCGAAACCCTCATATTCGATTTGAAACTGGGTTCTATTCATACCCCAAATACATCCAGGGGTGTCCCTAGGCTTTTGGCACCTGAAACAAATTTTAAATACCGCCTCTAATCATGTCACCGCTGCAAAGTGGGTGTGGCTTTGTGTGTGGGCGTGGTTTTGCATGGGTGTGGCTTTGCTGAGTGTGGCAAAACTTTTGATAATTTTGTAAATGAAAACAGTTATTTACACAGTTCTCCATCGTTATAGCACTTAAAAACACATGTTGGTGCAACCAAAACATTACATTAGTAACCCCTGCCATACTTTCTTTGTTGGCCAAAAGATTTGTAAGCCTGCCACCACGTCAATGTAGACTCTTCCAGTAGGGTCTTAACTAATCTAATATAACATAATGTAACAAATTATCCAAAGCTATATTTAATAAACATCTGCAGCAAGGTGTTTGGTAAAATCTGTAGTTCCATTCACATCTGCTATTATCACTATTCAATTCTTACCAGGCAGTGTTTTTTGGCTGCTATCAGCAGTTGTTGTCAGGTGGGCCCTGCACACAAAAAGGGCCCTTCACACAAGGAGGGTCCTGCATGCCAAATGGACCCTGCACATAATTACAGGCCGTGCATGCATACTAGAAGGGAAAGAAGGGACATGGGAGCTAGTCCGACCGCGGGGACATAAGAATTTGATCAGGGCTTCATGCCCCATCCCTCCTTCCTCTAGACGCGGCACCAGAGTTGTTATGCTGCACCGGGTCTATCTAAGGCAGCTACAGCGCCATTTTGTGTTTTTGTGAAACAGCTCATACCTCCCTTCCACCCTGTTTTATGGTATTTGTATTAAAATTGTTGGAGTCATGGCTGGCGAGTACACCCTTGCTGGATATTTATGGAGCCGCTATATGCCCTCTGGCAAGACAGAGGTTGGCATTCAAGCTGAGATCTATGGCTAAGATGGTTAACAGCAAGTATGGGTATGGCATGACAGTGGTGGTAATATGCTAAGGGGCATACGTAAATTAAGTTATTAATAAAAGCCGTGGCCGATTGTTTTACCCAAAGAAGTTGGTGTCTGTGTCTTAATTTAATGAATGAATGAATTATCTAATTTGTATGATGGCTGACTGGGTTTTCTTTCCCATCAACGGTCTATGTAAAACACCACACACACAGCCACTGACACACACAGCCACTGGCATACACACAGCCACTGACACACACCACCACTGACACACATAGCCACTGACACACACAGCCACTGACACACATGGCCACTGGCATACACACACACTGAACAACACTAGCCACTGACACACCACACACCGCCACTGAATCATGACACCGCCACTGGCATAACACCAGCCACTGACACACATAGCACTTAGCACACAAGCCACTGACAACACATAGTCCACTGACACCACACATGCCACTGACACACAAGCCACTGACACACACACACACAGCCACTGACACCACACAGTCCACGGACACTACACACAGCCACTGACACACATGCCACTGACACAAAACAACAACACACATGCCACTACACACATAGCCATCTGACACACACCGACAACCACACACACACACACACCTGCACACCTAACACACAACTAGACACACAGCCACTACACACACTGCCACTAACACACTACCACTGACACAACCACACACACACACACCAAGCCACTAACACCCACACAACCACTATACAACACACACCAGCCACACAGCCACTGCCAACAAAACACACAGACCACTGGCATAAAACACACACAGCCACACATACACACAGCCAATGCAACATCACAAAGAGGACAACTACTACCCAGACCAACCCTCTACACATTTGAGGGAACTGGACAGAACAAACTACCTCTCTCCCCATACTTTGGTGTACTCTACAGAGGACGCTACCAGATGTACCCTTGTACTACTCTGCTTGGTAACGATAATCCACTTGACTTGTGCTACTGACTCACGCTATACACAGGGTGTATTGAGCCCACACCAATCAGCTACCGGGGTCTGATCTGTGACAAGGTTTATAGCCATATATTCCCCTTACCATTCCCATTCCTCATACCCCCATGAAAGAATTATAGTACAACCCTCATATGCATAAGCAAGAATACTGGTTAATTCTCAGGTTGATAGTAATTTATCACCTTCAACATGTTGGGCTCATTTACCCAGAGATGCAAATTGCTCCGGGCAAATATGTCTTTCAGTATTTAATACTGGATTTGCACCTGGTGGTAAATCCCAAAAAGGAATTTTACCCCAGCACCACTTTAAGACCAGCCAATAGCTGGTCTTAAATTGTGGAGATAAAAGTGGTGCAAATCCTTTATTATTATATTACTATATTATTGTGAAACTGGTGCAGCCAGTGCAATTATGGAGTTAAACTGTCACCACTCTTTATGTAATATGCATAGAACCCCTAGCTTCCAAAATCCAGGATGCATCTAAGTGTTTATGGCACTATGATCAATCCTATGTAATCTGTCTATACTTAGCATTTTATGGATTGAGCTATAAATAAATCACACTGTAGACGGCATGTTTAGTCCTTTTAATTCTTTTTTAATTTAGATTTTATGTTAAAATAAAATCATTTTTCATATAGTCATATTGGTATCATTTGCAAGTCACAATGGTTTATTAGGTTATGGTTGGAATGAGGCAGGTAATACGAATGGCAACGGATTCTATAAAAGTTTTTTCCTGTCCTTGAAATAATCTTTTAAAGAGTTCCACATGCAAATAAAGAGCAAAATCCACATTGTGGGTATTTTAAAAAGTTCCAATGGACGTTCCAGGGAAATGTAAATATTTGCTGTTATCATTCCAAATGTTTACATAATTATCACTAGCTTAGAATGATGAGGTCATATTCCATATTGTCCCAAATGTTTGGAATGTTTGTACTTACTGTACCAATGGGCTCTTGACTTAACTAAAAAGGTGTTAATGTATCTGACATTTTGTTTCTTCTAAAAATGCGAGAATTCTAAAAACTGGTTTTTTTATCATTTATTTGGCTTGAAAAAGCCAAATTACTGTTCTTTCCTTTCCTATCTTCTTTTTTCTTCTTCTTCCATTTTTTCTTTCTTTCTGCTTTTTTGGACCGTATCTCCTCCCACAGTTTTTTTTTTGAGCTAGAGAAATTAAATTCGGTACAGATGTGCGGGGCATCATAGGAGAAGTGTGTAATCTTCTAGCTAAGGAATCCGCGGAAGCGTTACGTCGCGTTATCATCAGCGAATTCCGGACATTTTTTTTTCCCATAGACATAATGGTAACATTCCTCAACATGTGGATATTTCAAAACAGTTTGTTTCATGGTCCTAAATACAAATGGTGATACCCCAACCCCCCACACAACCAAAGGTACAAAACACCCACCTACTGACCTACCTTTTCCATCCCATGGAAGCCATATTTAAAGGGTAACTAAAGTCAAAAACTAATTTAGATTTATCCTCAATAAAATATGTTTACATTGTTTGTAAACACAAAAACAGACACCCACCCCCTTCACCCGACCCAGGTACACACAACCTACTGACTACTTATCCATACTGTGGCAGCCATACTTAAGGGTACTAAGTAAAAAAAACTAATTTTAGATTTATCCTCCAATAAAAATACTTTTATTGGTTATAACCAAAAAACGACATACCCCTCAACCAGACCCAGGTACAACCACACACCCACTAATCTACTTATCCATTACTGTGCATCACCATACTTAAAGGGTAACTAAGTAAAAAAAAACACTAATTTAAGATTTATTCTCAATAAAATATGGTTTTATGTTGTAAACACAAAAAAAAGACATACCCCTCAACAGACAACCCAGGTACAACACACACCTACTGATCATTTATCCATTACGGTGGCAGCCAATTTAAAGGGTACTAGAAGTCAAAAAACAAATTTAGATTTATCCTCAATAAAAGATAGTTTTAATGGTTTGTAAACACAAAAAGACATACCCTCTCAACCAGACCCAGGTACAAACCCACCATACTGATTTACTCACACTCATCCATTACTGTGGCACAAAGCCATACTTAAGGGGTCTAAAGCTAGTCAAAAATATTATTTTGATTAATAATAAAAGGTTTGTTTTTTTACCCCCCATGTGGCACAGTTACATACACCTACTGACCTACCCCTCCATTACTGTTGCAGCAGCCATACCTAAAGGTAACTAAAATCAAAAAAAAAACAAATTTTGACCAATCATCAAAAGTTTGTTTTTTTACCAAACCCCCAACCCCGACGCAGGTACACACCACTGCTGATCTACTTATCCTTTACTTTTGGCAGCCATACTTAAAGGGTAACTAAAGTCAAAAAAACTAAATTTTGACCAATCATCAAAAAAGTTTGTTTTTTTAACCAACCCCACATGGCACAGGTTCATACACCTACTGACCTACACCCCTCCTTACTGTTTGGCAGCAGCCTACGCTAAAGGGTAACTAAAGTTAAAAAATTTTTTGACCAATCATCAAAAAGTTTGTTTTTTTATTAACCCCCACAATGGCACAGGTACATACACCTACTAACTGACCTAACCTCTCCATTACGTGGCAGCCATACCTAAAGGGTAACCTTAAAACTTAAATTCAAAAAAAAAAATAAAATTTTTTGACCAATCATCAAAAAAGTTTGTTTTTGTAACAACCTGTAACAACACCAACTAATTTTTTTGTAACAAACAAAAAAAAAAACAAGGTAATGTAAACTGTAACACACATGACCACCGTAACCACGAACACCCCTAACAACACAACTAACCAACGGCGAACAAAACACAACACCACTTAACAGAAGTAACAACGACAAAAAACCCACTGATCTACTTATCCATTACTTGGAAGCCAACTTACAGGGTACTAAAAAAACAAATTTTTTTTTTTTGACCAATCTCAAAAAGTTTGTTTTTTTAACCCCCACATGGTACAGGTAACATGCACCACTGACCTACCCTCCATTACCGAGGCAAAGCCCGTATTTAAAGGGTAACTAAGGTCAAAAAAAAACAATTTTGGACCATTCATCTAAAAGTTTTGTTTTTTAACCCCAACCCGACCCCAGGTACAACACCACCTGGATCTTACTTATCCTTACTTACTGTGCGCCATACATACTAAGGGTAACTAAAGGAAAAAAAAAACTTTTGACACATCATAAAAAAAGTTTGTTTTTTTTAACCCCCACATGCACAGGTTCATACACCTAACTGGCCTACCCCTCCTTACTCGTTTCAAGCAGCCATACCTAAAGGTAACTAAAGTAAAAAAAAAATTTTTGACCCAATCATCAAAAAAGTGTTGTTTTTTTTTAACCCCCATTTTTTTTTACCCACATGCAAAATGGGACAGAGCCTACGACCTATGACCCTACCCTACACCCTCCATTTACTGGTTGCCAGCCTAACCTAAAGGGTACTAAAAGAAAAAACAAACAAATGTTTGACCAAATCTAAGAAAAGTTTTGTTTTTTTAACCCATCCTACCACTGACCCAGGTACATACACACTACTGATCTTACTTACACATTACTGTGGCAGCCATACTTAAAAAAGGGTAACTAAAAGAGGTCAAAAAAATAATTTGACCATCATCAAAAGTTTGTTTAATTATTACCCTATTTTAACACCCCACCCCCTAGGTAGGGTACTACAACCTACATGACCTATCCGCCCTCCATTACTGTTTCAGGGCCTACCGGTGGAGGGTAACTAACTAAGTAAAAAAAACTAATTTTGACCAATGCTCAAAGATACAGGATTCAATCAAAAGTTCTTATCATTGAAAATGGTGTCTAATTTTAATACCAACTAAACCAATCAGATCTTAGCGTTTCCCTGATTGATTGGATCAAAATTACACCACTTTGGGCTGTGGTACATTCCAAAGTTTTTTTTGTCCCAAACCAAGCTGCTTCCTCAAACTATCATTCCCATTACTGAGTTTTAAAAATCTGCAGCAACACACCAAGCAAGCCCTTCAAAGACAATTCAAAGTTTAACTTAAACTTTCCCTTTCTTAGTTATCAATTACTGTTTTATTATTGATTAACTGTTATGATTATACTGTTCTTATCATTGCTGTTCATTATTATTAATTACTGTGTTGTTATATATTATCACTTACGTTTGTTGTTATTATTATCCATTGCTGTTATTATTATTATTACTGTTATTATTATCGATTACTGTTGTTGTTATTATTATTTTACTCGTTTGGATATTCCACTGTTATTATCCTTCTGTTATTATTATCATTGCTAGTATTATTACTGTTATTATTATTATTACTGTATGATTATTACTGTTATATCATTGCTGTTATTATTTTACTGTTTTATTATTATTTACTGTTATGATTATTACTGTTATTACATTTGGCTGTTATTATTAATCATTACTGTTATTATTATTATTATTATTTATTACTGTTATGAGTATTACTGTTTATATCATTGCTGTTATTATATTGCTGTTATTTATTATTATATACTGGTATTATTATCATCGTTGTTATTTTATTATTATACTGTTATATATTACTGTTATATTGATCATTACTGTTTTTGTTTATTATTACTGTTATGGTTTACTTGTCATTTTATCATTAATGTTATTATTATTATTACTGTTATGATTAACTGTTATTATCATTGTGTATTAATATTATTACTGTTATATTATTTCTGGTTATTATTATCATTACTTTATATTATTATTTTATACTGTTATTGTTATTATTACTAATTATGATATTATACTGTTATTATATTCTATTATTACTGTTATGATTATTACTGTTATTATCATATGTTATTTTATTCCATTACGGTTATTATTATTATTTACTTTTATATTATTACTGTACTGATTATTACTGTATTATTATCATTACGTTATTGGTTATTATTCTATGTATTCATTTATCTGTTATTATTATATTATTATTATTACGTTATTATTATTACTGTTATTATCTTGGTTATTATTATTACGTTATTATTATTATTATTACTGTTTATGATTAATTACTTTATTATATATCTGTTATATTATTTATTCATGTTATTATTATTACTGTTATTGTTATTATTACGTTATTAATTAGTACTGTTATTATTTACTATTATTTTACTGTTTATGTACTTACTGTTATTATCTTACTGTTATTATTATTTTACTGTTGTATTATTACTGTAATGAATTATACTGTTATTATTATCATTACTGTTAATATTTAGTTACTGTTGTTTTATTTCACTATATAATTACTGTTATTATAATGTTGTGTTATTGTTATTATACATCCTAATCCTCTTTCACTCTTTCCTGTTAGATAAAGACATAACACTGCTGTAAATGGGGTAAGTATGAATAGGATGCGGGAGATTCGATCTTTCAAACAAAAGAATCTCTGTCCCTACTTAATCTAAGGTTTAAGGATAGAGCGTAGGTGTATAGGGGCGCGTGGTCAGGCATCGTTGATATCTGACCCGCAGATCATAAAAGAGCCTTACCCGTGCCCATACTTGCTGAAAGGTTTACAATGCTATGGCTGTTTTACCATAGTGTGTACACAGGTCAGGCCAAGGTTATAACCTTCCAATGTTGATCCAGGGATTTATCCGATTGCCACTTGAAGTCAGGAAGGATTTTTTTCCTTCTGGGGTTTTTCTCGCCCTTTAGGGGGAGTTTTTAGGTTAGTCATAATATTATACCCCTTATGTGGGATCCTTCATTTAGGATAGAGCCTATAAGAAAACTCAGGCCCCGACCCGCGATGCACAATGGTTTAAGATGGCTGGCAGATCATTAATGATGCCCTACCTGGCGACCTTTTGGCTGACCGAGCGCCCATACATAACTGATAGTTGCCAAAATGGTCTTGTTTCTATACCATCCTGTTCGCGGGTCAGGCCCGAGTTCCAAGTTGATCCAGGGATTTAATCCGACTCGATTTTTCTCGTATTTCTCGATTTTTATTCGAGGTTCAAGCTATTTTTGAGAATTTTTGAAAATAACCACAAGAACATTCAATAAAACTCTAAAACGCGCTCCGCATCCGAAGTCCAGAAATCCGAAGTCCATTTTCGGATCTTTGGGATTATCCCGAGATCCGAAAACCCAAATCAGAACGAAACCCGTCAGTTTCGGCCATCTCTAATGCTGATTGGTCAGCCCAGATACTGTATCTATCATCTGTCTTACAATGTCCATACATTAGGCAGACATTAGCTAGATTAACTTTGTCCTATGACTGCATAGACCCCATTGGTTTCTTATTACCTTGCAATGTTCCTGCCTGGCCCATTAATTTTGCGGTCACAAGTCTATTGCAAAAAGAACGGACTAGACGTTCTTGGGACTTCGGGGAAGATTATAGGTAGATAGGATCGATAGACAGAGGAGATAAAGAGATATTAAGACAAATGATTGTAGACAGTCAAATGGTAGACAGAATCATATGAATAAGGTAAACATACATGCTCCAATGTTTTTCTGATCAGATTTTTGATTGGCCAAACAATTGAAAATCTTATCGGAAAACCCAATTGGAAGAAACTACAGAAAGTCTGGTTCTGGTATATGGGGTAAAAATTACCTAACCACGTTTTTTTCCGATTGGCCGATGAATTCGATAGAATTCTTAAAATTGATCGGAATATCAATCCCTGTATGGGGTCTAAAGATAGAAAGATTAGGGTAATAGATAATCAATATACAACAGATGATTAAGAGAAAGACACAGACAGCATAACAGGCACATGATAGATAGAACATATTGATAAATAAAGATCATAGAAAACAGATGAGATAGGTAAACAGATAGATGATAAATAGATGATAGACAGACGATATATACAGATGTTAGATATATTTAGATGATACATACTATTACAGGCAGACAATAGACAGGCAGGCAATACACAGTTGATAGAAAGACAGCCAGAAGACATATTGATGATAGAAAATGACCAATAAAAACACGAGGCCGCAGTCCTGCCTTTATAAAGGGTACGGAACCTGAGGGAACTTCTTATATCCTTAGAATATAAAGGGAGGTGCATTATCAATTATACATCTACCCCTTCCCCTAATTTAAAGAGTCTACCTGCAATGTATAGCACGAACAACCCCCCCCCCCTCCCGTGCACTAACTGTTACATGTTACCAGCCCGCCCCCTCTATTGACAAAATACTTGTTTGGATCAAGGATACCTTGCATCGGGGTCACCCGCTGACAGCCTAACCCGCGACACATCAAACTCCCACCACCCCACACATCCTACCTAAACCTCTCATTACCTATAGGCTGTAGTAACCAATGGATGGCAGGTGGAAATGTAAAATAGAGTAAGATAATAGGACCTGGCCCGGTACGAACTGTAGAAAGTATAGCTGCATTCTGTTTTCTCCCTCCATCCGCCTCTCTCGCTCGAACCTTAGTAATGTCTGCCACGAGAACACAATCGCACACATGATTAGGGAAGATGAGGGGGAGTCCAGAGACCAAACAGGGCTATAGTTTTTGTTCCGGTGCGGCTCTGGAGCAGATCCGGCGTAAGTGTAGCCATTGGGGATGGGGAGAGGGACAATATTTCCTGCAGATTGTCCAATCATACTTGATGGAGTAATAGATTTGGTTTGTATCTGTCCATTGACACTGATAGGGAAAGAACTGCGTGGCTTGGAATCGTGATATTGGATACAACTCCAGAATGCCTGAGAACTCAAGGAGAAAGCAATTTGTACAATTAAAAAAAAGTTGTTGTGCTGGTGTCGCCTCCCTCCATGCTGGGTAACTGAGGCAGAGGGGAGACGTTGAGGGAATGGACAGCATAAAGCCGGGGAGAGAGAAGGATACTAGTGCAAGGTACAACACATGACGTCAGCTAACCAAATCTGTCTCTGTGCTGTGGACATTGCAGGAGCCAGACAGGTAGCAGATTTCCCCATTCATTCTAATACAGAGCTATAAAGCAGATTCCTCACTGCTGTGCTGGGGATGTAGACTGATGTCATCGAGGGAGTCGCCCGCACCCCCATTAAACTCGTATTCAACCTTTAGAAACGCCATAAGCAGGTCTAAATTCCCCGCCTAGATGAGACAGAGACCAGTGTTGGGTGTAAAACGCCACAGCATTTATTGATAATGACGTCAGATGTTACGTCAGATGTTCGTCACACCAATCCTTGCAAATTCCCATAACCGTGGTTGCCCTAGCAAACCCCATCACCATAAAATTGGCATTCCAAAGCCACCTGTTAGTATGCCGGCCTCCTCGTTAGAGGGCATGTAAACCATTACCATATTTATTTACAAGATTCTGACTGCCACTAAGAGCCGTTATACGCCTATTTAAAAGGACTCCGACCACCCACCCATCAAAAGTATTGCTCTTTCTACTCACCCATCCTGTAATCCACTAAAGAATATGCCCAGGCCTAGGTGTCGTTAAGGTGAACCCCGTCTGGTCTCAATAGGGCTCTGTTGTCACCCTCTAGCTCCCGATGTCTTATGGACACACCCCCCTAGTGAGCGAACCAAACGTGAAATACGCGTATTGAGGACGCATCTAGACTCTCTCTATCTAGCTGTCTGAACTCTTGCACCGTTCCATTCCAATGCTGTCTGGGAATACCTCTGACCACACTATATGACGTGAAGAAAAGTCAATACTCACCCATGCGGAGTAAGTCAGATCTAATATTGGCTATGAGGTCCGACAATCTGTTCGTGCACAGGTCATTCCCAGCTCATGTAGAACACCCCACCCCACCGGTCCATGGCCCCTTACAACTAATTCTGAGATTTCCAGGAGTAGCCTGATCCAATTATAGCCTTTTATGTTATACCTCTCCAAATGTCCGCTTCTCGGACGCCAAGTTTTTTTCCCCCAGGCCGAACCTCGGCGCGCGCTTTCTGCCCAATGTATATAGAACTGCCCAATAATCCAAAAGGAGGCCTATTTGCACCTGAAAGGAGAAGTCAATCAGTAACTAGGTTTGGGGAATGTAACGCCCACACATCTGAGCTCCATCTTCCTATTTTAAATGTGTATTTTAAGTGTTTAGTAGGACGTGCACGTGGAGAATCTGCGGGGGCCAACAATTAGAAAGTCATCTAGGTAATGGATTATTGCCTCAGATCTCCCTCTCGTAACGCACCATCCTTTCCACATTACATACTGGTAGCCACGGGATTTTCATTACATACTGGTAGCCACGGGATTTTCATTACATACTGGTAGCCATGGGTTTTCCTTGCATACTGGTAGCCATGGTGTTTTTTCCTTGCATACTGGTAGCCATGGGTTTTTCCTTGCATACTGGTAGCCATGGGAATTCAACCACACACTAGTAGCCATGGGCAGCTGCAGAGTACTACTGGGAAAAGGAGATTCTGGGCACTTCTATTAGGTAAGTTGTATAAAAAACATTTGGGGCACTTTGCCAAAGATCTGGGCTCGTGCCCCGCATGTTTTTAACATAGCGACGCCACTGGTAAGCTGCGCATCTTTAATGGAGAGCTAAACTTTTTTTTTTTTAAGCTTTTCTCCCCAGAACACCTATACATTGTAAGATTCTTCTCTTAGTAAGTTGTTGGACTTAACCTAATAAACTATATTTACTGGAAGCCATGGGAATTTCATTACATACTGGTAGCCATGGGATTTTCATTACATACTGGTAGCCATGGGATTTTCATTACATACTGGTAGCCACGGGATTTTCATTACATACTGGTAGCCATGGGTTTTTCTTTGCATACTGGTAGCCATGGGATTTTCATTACATACTGGTAGCCATGGGATTTTCCTTGCATACTGGTAGCCATGGGTTTTTCCTTGCATACTGGTAGCCATGGGTTTTTCCTTGCATACTGGTAGCCTGGGATTTTCCTTGCATACTGGTAGCCATGGGATTTTCATTACATACTGGTAGCCATGGGATTTTCATTACATACTGGTAGCCATGGGTTTTTCTTTGCATACTGGTAGCCATGGGATTTTTCATTACATACTGGTAGCCATGGGATTTTCCTTGCATACTGGTAGCCATGTTTTTTTTCCCTTGCATACTGTAGCCATGGATTTTCCCTTGCATACTGGTAGCCATGGGATTTTCTTTGCATACTGGTAGCCATGGGATTTTCCTTGCATACTGGTAGCCATGGGATTTTCCTTGCATACTGGTAGCCATGGGATTTTCCTTGCATACTGGTAGCCATGGGATTTTCCTTGCATACTGGTAGCCATGGGATTTTCCTTGCATACTGGTAGCCATGGGACTTTCCTTGCATACTGGTAGCCATGGGACTTTCCTTGCATACTGGTAGCCATGGGACTTTCCTTGCATACTGGTAGCCATGGGGTTTTCCTTGCATACTGGTAGCCATGGGGTTTTCCTTGCATACTGGTAGCCATGGGGTTTTCCTTGCATACTGGTAGCCATGGGGTTTTCCTTGCATACTGGTAGCCATGGGGTTTTCCTTGCATACTGGTAGCCATGGGAATTCAACCACACACTAGTAGCCATGGGCAGCTGCAGAGTACTACTGGGAAAAGGAGATTCTGGGCACTTCTATTAGGTAAGTTGTATTAAAAACATTTGGGGCACTTTGCCAAAGATCTGGGGCTCGTGCCCCCGAATGTTTTAACATAGCGACGCCACTGGTAAGCTGCAGCATCTTTAATGGAGAGCTAAACTTTTTTTTTTAAGCTTTTCTCCCCAGAACACCTATACATTGTAAGATTCTTCTCTTAGTAAGTTGCATTTACATACATTGTAGAAAATAGATTATATAACTAAGAAAGCTTCCATGTTGTTACCAGTACAACTCACAGCCCATGTTGTCATGAAACTGCAAGCAGGGGGCCGGACCGGCAGCCGCATCCGTGATTGGCTGAGAGACAGCCAATCACAGACGCGGCTTCCGGCTGTGCAGATCGATGGGGGAAAGAGGGGATGTAAGTACAGATCGGGGGTGTTTTGTGTGAAACTAATATGGTGTCCTATATGGACTCTGCAAAGCTCCTGGTGGGCAGTTTTTTGGACTTATGGGGGGGATTACTGGGCAACCATTTGGAGCTGGGATGTGAGGTAATGATTTTTCTACACTACATAGTGGGGCCAGTAGTGGGTTAAATTGTAGTTTTGGGGGTGGACATGCCCTTTAATAA
The DNA here is from genome assembly GCA_019447015.1 of Hymenochirus boettgeri. NCBI lineage: Eukaryota > Metazoa > Chordata > Amphibia > Anura > Pipidae > Hymenochirus > Hymenochirus boettgeri. The sequence continues at coordinate 265,293,259 of CM033471.1, read as the reverse complement.
CATTTTCTTTTTTAAAGGGAAAGTCCAGCCTAAAAAAATGATGGGGGGTGATGATCATTTTAAAATGATCATCACCCCCCAAAACCTCACTTTCAGGAGGTTCCTACAGTTCCAAGTTCCCGCAGAGCTTACTTACCTAACCTGGACCCTCGCCGCTTCTACTCCACGGCTGGTGCTGACAGCCGCTCCACTTCCTGGCTGCGGCTGTCAGGGCGCGACGTGATGTCATGACCAATCGCCTGACAGCCGCGACCAGGAAGAGAAGCGGCTGTCAGCGGAGAAGTCCCCTGCTCCTGTTTTTGCTTGTAACAGGAGCAGGGGGTGTGGAATAGCCGGCGAGGGTCCGGGTCAGGTAAGTAAGCTCTGGGGGATCTTTTGGGAACTGTAGGAACCTTGTGAAAGTGAGGTTTTGGGGGGTGATAATCATTTTAAAACAAACTTGTTTTTAGACTGGACTTGCCCTTTAAATTCTGTGCCTAGCAAAAGATAAAGATTTTAAATGTACCTGTATCTCTTGCATGTGCTGTAGTGGCTCACCTGTAAAAGCACACAGCCCAAAATGTCACAGACTCAAATACCCAGACTTTTTTTTTGTTTCCACTCTATTCCTATAAAAAGATAAATATTTTACATGTAGCAGTGTAACACATACAGGGTTATTCAATAAAAGTTCTTATTGTTTAAAATGGTGCTAATTTTGCCCCAACCAATAGGATGTTCTCTTTCAAATGTAAAATAAGATCTGATTGGTTGGGACAAAATTAGCACCATTTTAAACGATAAGAACTTTTATTGAATCTCCCTGTTAGTATCTCCAATGGATAAGGGGTAAAATCTTTGCTTTTAGCAAGACAGAGTAGATGAGGTTGCAGGATTCATTCCCCAGACGGTTTCTTACACCCATGCTAGCTAGAAATACCCTGGAAAGATTACTTTTTGTTTTTTTTGTATAAAAGGCAAAGGATTATATCATTGTAAGGACAGGCGCATTGAATGTTTTTTTTGGGGAAAAAATGAAATCTCTGTTCTGTGTCAGGGAGAGGGAGGATTTATGTGCTGTAAAATGATTGACTGTCAGCTTCTTGGAAAAGGGGATTATAGGAGCTGACCCCTAGTACCCACAGGTGAATTAAAAAAAATTAGCCAGCAGCCACAGCAAAGGGAGAGGGGAGACGCCACTTGTATGTTTGTGAATGTGCTCTCTCTATTGGGACAATGTTGTTTGGAGACTTTACTTACCTTTTAGCCACACCATATGCAGTCATTCGTAATTTCTGTATGATTCATTCTGACAAATATCCTTGTTTTATGACCATTTCCTAGTTTGTATGTTTGCTCGCTGTTGTTTGTCAAATGTGGAAAACAGGTGTAAGGTAAGATGTACCGTAAACCTGGGAACAAGATAAGATAAACTTCTAATTTGTCGGCAAGAATAGTTATGTGTACCTACGGTAAAAATAACTTTTTGCTAGCGATTACATAGTTTATATTAACAATATTGTAACCCAGAAAGAATTATTTTTAAATGTGTTTTATCCCAGAAAAAAATAAAATGTGCACTCTGCTAGTTCTTCAGATCTGCTATCTCTCCACTTGCTCTTTTTTTACCTTTCCATCTTTTTATATATTTATAATATGGAATTTTTCAAGACACAGTTAATAATTAAAATATTTGGCCATTCCTTAAAAGACCACCACATTTTTAAGTCTGTCCTACATCTCCATTTTTTAAAGGGTCTGGACTCTGTCACAGATTATCTAATGATCGCTGCAAATGTGATGTATTTTATAATCTTTATACATTCAAGCTGCTTGTCCGATATTGTGACTTGATTAATCACCCAGGGCAATGTTCAATCCTGCAATTTTTTAATATCAATATTTAATACAATCAGTTGTTCTGGCTTAAATAATCAGCTGCATACCTTTTAGTACCGATCTTTATATAGATCATTAGACCTTTTGGTGGTAAAGATCAGGTACTAATCCATACTTGCCTTTTTTCCCCTCTGCTAATCCATTTTCTTTGATTTCCCAAGTATATTTGCATTTATAGATTGCAACAATAGCAAACCGTTAGGCTGAGGCCCCACTACAATGCACCAAATCGTGCACGCAATCGCGAGCACTATCGCACAACTGCATGTGCATTTTCTGAGCGTTGTTGCGTGTCGTTCCACATTTGCGCATGCGTTTTTGTAATCTAACATTATAAAAACACATGTGTTTGCATTAAAAATCACGGGAATTTCTGCGTACACTGAAAATCTAAAAAGAATTGTTTCACTACATAAAGCTTGTCTAGGTTTAAAGAACATTGCCAACACTCTAAAACTGAGCTGCAGCACGGTGGCCAAGACCATACATCGGTTTAATAGGTGCCACTTAGAACAGGCCTCGCTATGAAAGAAGTTAATTGCACATGCTCAGTATCCTATCCAGAGGTTGTCTCTTGCAAATAGACGTATGAGTGTTGCCACCATTGTTGCAGAAGTGGTGGGAGGACAGCCTGTCAGTGCTCAGACCATACACCGCATCAGATTAGTCTGCATGGTTGTTGTCCCAGAAGGAAGCTTCTTGTAAAGATGATGCACAAGAAAACCGGCAAACAGTTTGCTAAAGACAAGCAAACTAAAGGCATGGATTGCTGAAACCATGTCCTGTGGTTGGATGAGACCAAGATAGACTTATTTGGTTCAGATGGTGTCAAGCGTGTGTGGCGGCAACCAGGTGAGGTGTACAAAGACAAGTGTGTCTTACCTAAAGTCATTGTCTGGGGCTGCATGAGTACTGCCGACACTTGGAAGCTACAGTTGATTGAGGAAACTATGAATGCCAAAATGTACTGTTACATACTGAAGTAGAGCATGATCCCCCTACCTTTTGGAAACTGGTATGCAAGGCAGTATTCCAACATGATAATGACCCCAAACACACCTCCAAGATGACCACTGCCTTGCTAAAGAAATTGAGGGTAAAGGTGGACTGGCCAAGAATGTCTCCAGACCTAAACCCTATTAAAGAGCATCTATACCCAAAGTGTAATCATTGCTATAATAGAAAACATGATCATGTACCTGTGTTGCGTTTCCCAGATGAGCTTCATTGTTGCGCAAAGTCCACTTGTTGTCTGTCTGTGTCTGCTCCTCACCTGTGTTAGCCACTCCCCCTTTGTTCCAGGCCGACTATTTACATAAAATCTGCAGCAACAGTAAAAAAAAAAAAAAAAGGTGAGGAGCTTGTGCCTGTTACGTTAGCCCACAACCTTCGCGATCAGCTGTTTTTTTAAACAGCTGGTTGCTTGTATGAAGGAAACATACGCGCGACCAGCTGCCTAAAAGACCGGACCCGAACTTCCGGTTCGGTTCCTCTCTATATATACACAACAGCACCACCTTTTGGATTGTACTGGAAGTGTCCGTTTTTGTCCAAGTGCACAACCGGTATGTCAGTCTATGTGAAAAGTTTCCTAAATATTAATCATACAAAACATTGATATATTCAATATTCCAACAAATAGTAGATCAATCAAAAGGGGATCCAGTGGATATTTCTTTGATGGAAAGTTTTGGATCGTCCAATATTCTAACCCTCCCCATTAACTCACAGTTGCCACTAGGGAGTCTGTTAGAGAGTGTTCACTAGGAGCGTGTTATTGGAATGTCTAACTATCCTGGCTTGTTTGACAACATCAGTGCAGGATGCAGGTTTATGGCTTCTATGGGATTGGACTAAAGATGAATTGGAATTGGAGCTTAAAGGGCAATTATAGTGAGAAAATTGTTTTTTTTTTAATTTCTTCTAATGTATCCTATAAGTCATCCCATCCACCAGGGTACCTTTAGTTTCTTTAAATTCTACATAGTCCCCGAGATATAAGCCTTTGAATATGCTGTGATTTGTAGGAGCTGCTACACCTCATCTGTCACTCAAAGGCACACACCCACACAATCCAAAGCTCCCCTGCAGTACTGTCACACACTCTCTCACCCACACTATATGTACCATGTGCAACATATAGTCAAATGCTGTAGTGCTAAACACAATCAATAAACCATTAACCCAGCAATATGAGCATAACACACTATAAAACAGCCCCTCCCCCCCCACAGTTTCTATACAATGATAACATTGATAAATTAATAATCTTTAACAGAACGATGGCTGGTAAGTACGTTTTCTGGCACTTTTTAAACCATACGGTTAGGGTTGGGAGCGGGGTCCCTACACTACAGAATAAACTTAATTTTTTTAGGTGGACATACCCTTTAAGCCTAGCAATAAAAGAGACTACCAAGTGATATATTCTAGGAGTATAAACCAGGAAAATAAAGTTGATTGGTATGTAGGCCAAGCTGTTCATGGGAATGGTTTACTGTAGTGATGAATTTTATAACAAATCCTTACAACAATCTCGATTTGTCATTATGCTGCCTGTAATAAACTCTGTTACTCAACCAGCCCAAACTCTTGTTCTCCCACAGTTTGAGACCTGCGGTTTCCCCGATGCCTATGAAGGTTCCTGTCCATTGTGTGTCGGTGACCAAGGAAAGTAGTCACATCCTGGTGGGACTGGAAGATGGGAAATTAATTGTTGTGGGGGCCGGGCAGCCTCTTGAGGTTTGTATTTCCTTGGCCTTTTATAGATAACTGCCAGCTAGGGTATCAGATCATCCTTACTGGTTTCCTTGTAATATGGAAAGCAAAAGGAATGTTTAATCAAGGTGAGAACGGTGTCATTTTGATTCTGGCACATCTCCCATGTTTAGGACAGGGGTGTCCAACCTTCTCCAGGTTGGGGGCTGCACTAGCCGCATCCCAGACACTTGCTGGGCCACTCACTAGGTTCTGCCCCCATGCTTCCTGAACAGCCCATGCACTGTCCACTAACGGGTCCTGCGGACCACTATTGTTCACAGAGGGGGCAAATGCATCCCGTGGGTTGGATAAAGGGACATCCTGGTCTTTTAATGCTGTTTAGTCCTGGAGCTTGATAATACCAATGAAGAAAACAATAATATGTTAATTTGGTCTTTAAAACATTTTTGCACTGATTTCTAGGTGAAGACAGGGCAGTTCACAAGGAGAATCTGGGGGTCGACTCGACGAATTTCACAGGTCTCTTCTGGGGAAACAGAGTATAAAGGAGCAGAGCCCAAGTGATAAATGGAACTTCTGCTTGATGACCTCATGTGCCTTATACAGTCTGCTGGCCAAGTAATTGACCAAAGAGAGAGGAGCCATTGTGCACTGGATTTAAAAAAATCCCCTTAATGGCTTTTGGATCCCATGTGGTGTCTGTGTCTTCTTCAGTCACACGATTGGTGGGCTGAAGGCAGTGTACAAATATGGCATTGAATATGGGTAAAGATATAATTGCACCTTCACTCTGATGGACAGACGGACACTTTGGCTTTCCTGCCTTAAAATGGAATCTTTTAATACTTCTTTTCTACACTGAAACACAATGCCACAAAGTTGATTACAATGGGTCAGTAAGTGACCAAGACATTTTATGCCATGTCCTTTTTGGATACACAGTTGTATACAGTAGTTCTTGGTAACGTCAGCTGTAGAGCTATTGTGCTTTGGCATAAAAAGCTTCAAGTCTGATTGGTCCAGCACAAAGCTTGTGAATATTCTCTTCGCTACCTGCTGAATAATTCACTGTTTTCTAGTTTTTTAGTGAAGCCACTTGTCACTGAACACTGTAAATATTTTATTACATTTAACCGTTTTTTAAAAATTGAAAATAACAAGAGACTAAAGACCAGAAATCGTTTCTGAACTTCCTTGCACTTGATCGCATCATTCCGAAGAGGCAGGGGACGGGTTCATTTTTATTGCAAGCAGTGCAGGTCACTGTGACATCGTTGTGACAAATGAATCGAACGCCCTATGCAAGCCTGTTACTGATGGTGGATAGCGTTTTGTTTTTTTGCTGTTTTTTTAATGGTATCCGGATTTCAAGGACCAAACGTCAACGAAAATGAGTTGCTTTATTAAGGAAACTGCTGAATGGAATGATGCGTATTTATTACATTTCTGGTGTGGATATTTGTAAGAACTAGTTGGCATCACAGTGGAAGAGGATACGATGCTGCCAGAGATGATTATGAGACTGATTACACTAGGGATGTTCAACCTGTGACCCTCCAGATATTTGAAATCTACAACTGCGCCAGAGAATGCTGGGAATTGTAGCTTTCAAACATATGAAGGGTTTACACGGTAGCTTTAACTGGGTGTATTACAATGACAGCCATTCGGGTCTGAATGAGAATTATTCAGTCTCTCGGATGTTGGATTTTCTAAAAATGGAAACGTGGAGCAAGACTCAGGCCAATTCCTGATAGGATATGAGGAGCAAGGGATTCTGGGATAGAAAGCAAGAACCATCTTTTATGATACGCCCTGGTTATTATCAGATGCCATTTTGGGTTTTTTTCTCTGCGGTCAGCCGTTGGGTTTGACTGGAGCAATGATGTGTTTGCATGAAAGGTCACATTCTATCTTAAATAGGTCAGACCAAAAAATTGAGAGCGACAAAAGCAATATTTCTCCTTTTTTTAACCTTTTATAGGGATACCCATGAAGGGGAAACTTTTGTAAATGTTACTACTAAAAACGTTTCAGTGCAATTGAATCTGTGAACGTAATGCAGTTTGTTACGGCTTTAATCCTGCACTGCCAGGGACAGCAAGAATCCTTTTTTTTTCCTGTACCTCAGGGATGTCCGAACCGAACCCTTCACTTCTGTTAGCAATGAGGAAAGCCTTTAGGTGTTGAGGATAAGTGTTAGCTGTAGTACAGACTGGCAGTTCGCCCTTCTCTGGTGTCCCTATGTGGAATGAACTTTACGAGCTCTGTTTTGCAAATGGCTGTAAATATCAATTGTTTTGCACTGCAAGAATGAGATTACTCAGTACTAAATGCACTTGTTAACTTCTGCACTCTTAAAGAGATGCTACGGGGCTGGTGCAATAGGTGCAAAAATGTGTTTGCAACCAATCAGATGTTAGCTCTTTACTGAGTCACTGAAGTTAGAAAATATCTGATTGGTTGCTGCAGATGAATAGCACAGGCAAACCTTTGCAACTTTTTACCGTATCAGCTCCTAAAAGTCTTGCTAGACATGCAGGAGTTAAGTGATCCCTTTAGAGAATCTTTGTCTGTTTCTATGCCCAAAGAGCATTCCCTCATGCAATTCATTTCTGGTATATATATGCACAGTTGAACATTGGCAGGTGTATTGAAATAAGGCCTAGCACCTGGGGAATTAACTATATATAACTAGATTGCAGGGCTTTTATTTAAGGGTTGAATGTTTGCATTTACCCTTGTGGTGAGGAGGCCCCTGAGAGCCAAGCTGTGCCTTTTTGTTATGGTGGACATAGAAACAAGACCAAATTGTAAAGCTGGAACTTTATTTACTGATTACAAACCCAGCACTGAAGCTGGAAGCAGAATGATACCATATCTCAAAGGGGATTTTTTCCCCTTGCTATCAACAGTTAGCGGGCTACACCTGACATAGCTCCCATAATTCATACTTTTCCCTAGACCCAAGCAAATCTGCTGCACTTGGTGGTTGGAACATAAAATAAGCAGGAATCTTTTTAAATACAGGGGTAAAAGTAACTTAAAGACATGACCAAATTCCTCTCGTTTTGTTTGGCAGGAAGTTTGTTTATAAAGTACACATACCAGCAGTAAGTGTTTGTACATATAGATATATTTTCCATCCCATTGTAGTATGTTTCTAGATGCAAAACCATATCATCTGCTGATGGGAGGTAACTTTTAATAAATGATTGCATTTAAACTGTCTTACCTACGACAATTAGACATCGTCATCTGCTCCCTGACCGTGTTTAGTTATACGAAAAGACAGATCACTAAATGTCAGCAGAGGCTCCTACACGTTGGAGTGTCAGCCAAAATGGCAGTTATCAAGTGTCTGTCCCCAGGCTTTAATGCTGTGTACACATACTTGTAACAAAAAATTTGGTTTACAGGGACAAAATATCTGAACCCATTTTACAGTTTGCAGAATGTTCATCCAAATCGGACAATTGGACATGACGGTAAATTTTGGATGATCGTACGGTGTTCTATGGTCACAACGAAATGTGAATGACCGGTTGAAAACAGTAATCAGTCTGTTGGGTCGAAATATATGCCCATGTTCACCCCACCCAGCCTAAGGTATGTACACTTGGTAGATAACTGTCTGCTGAAGTTGGTACATAACTTTCTGCTGAAGTTGGTAGATAACTTTCTGCTGAAGTTGGTAGATAACTGTCTGCTGAAGTTGGTAGATAACTGCTACAATTGGCAGATAACTCTCTGCTGAAGTTTCTGGAAAACAATCACTTTGGCTGAAAATTAGTATGTGTACAGACTCAGCTCAACATCAATTAGTGGTTTTATGTTTCCCACACCCTGGGGGTCTCCCGGCCATCTCCACAGCAAGGAAGAGGCTGCACGGTTATTACCAAGCAGCTTGTTTGTACAATACTGTTTAGATAAATGACATCTATCCAATGTGTACAAACTTTTAACCTTGCGCTGTGCATTTTTTAATAGTTGTCCTACACATTACCCCATAGGGAACAATGAGAAATTCCTAAACCATCATTTCCACTTTTGGATTAAAGGACAGCTAAATGTAACTTTGTTAATAAAAAAACATTAGTCCACTATCCAGTGGGACCCTAAACTTTTAATAAAAACATTTCTCTAAAGTATTTTGCTTTTTTGTGATCTCTTTTCTCCCTTTTAGAAACCATGATCATTAAGATATCACTTGCAGCTTGTTAAAGGCAATCTAAAGGCGGCCATACACAATTTATTGTACAGTCTAAAGGTCCTGCCAATAAAATGTGTTGCAATTTACATATTCCAAAATATCCTACCAACTTTCTCTGTTCAATGAAGTTATCTGTTACCACTAATAATCCAATCATCATAAAATAACAAAGACTGTAACGAGCCATCTCGCTACCTGCATGGCCGCCTTTGGCTGCCAGTTTTAGATGGAAGTAAAGAATCGTGGTCTCTAAAAGGTAAAATCAAAAAGTTGATAAACATTTTGTGAAAAGTAAGCAGTGTCCTAACATAGCATTATGGTCCCCATTGGGGAACTACACATTATAGCTAATTGCTTTTATTTCACTTTGATTTTGAACTAAACACACAGGATGCAGTTGGGAAATACCCATTGATACCTAGGATCCTCATTTGGAATCTCCCCTAGTTAATAGACAGGGTTAAAGGCCATGGCTTTCACAGTGAAACCTTAACATCCCCTCTCAGTAACTGGGTTAGGAGCCTTTTGACACAAGATGCTTTGAGCAGTGCAGCACATTATTTTATTTGTACATGTTGTTTGCCTTTCTCCACAGAACAAGAGAAGATAATGTACATTGTATTGGGAAATACCAGTCCCTGGGGTGTAACAGATGGACTTTTCCTTTCTTACAAATTATAATATTGGGCATATGGACCAAAGGCAAATCATATAAATGCAAATGGTAGAAATGCTAGTGTGGGTAGGAACTAAAGGATAAACCATTGGGAGTCAGTTAGGGGGATTCCTATTGATGGATTTAACCAGAAGACTCCATACGATGAATGTCCACCCTTAATGTCTACAACTTCCAGCATTCTGCAACCACGGAATGCTGGGAGTGTTGTTTTCAATATCTGAATGGCCGTTGGTTGGACATCAATGTTCAAAACAAAAACCCTGCCCTAGAAATAGCTAACAAATGTGGCTCCATGTCTAAAGGGCTGTATAGACGTACGATTCCACCAGACAAAAGCGTCTGATGCATGCCGAGGAAGTGTAGCTGTTTGTTTGGGCGTCTATGGTGGTCTGCCTGGCGTATCAGCAAACAACCCTCGACCAAGCTGCCACACAGGAGAGAGGGAAAAATCCCATCAGTACATTTTAAATAAAATTCCTGTTGGTTAACCTGGTGTCTGGATTTAGGGAACTGTACATAGTGGCCTTTCTTATCCAGTTATTTCCCCAGTATTGTTCCAATAATAACCCTGAATAGGAAATCATCTGTATTGACAAAACACGATTACAAAATGTACAAAAAAGGACTTGCCTTAAACCTTGTGTTCTGATCGCTCTTGTTATATGAATATTAATACAATGTTTTTAATATGAAAAGGCTGTGCATCTGTGTCATTCTTTACATGTGAGGGGAAATGTACATTAGCAATGTCACCTGGGCAAGACTGGTTCACTGGCCTAGTCCTGTGTGGAATACTTTTTACCACAATATGGCTGGCAACACAAAAGGAAACTTTTGCAACCCACACACTTATCACACATTGCATATCTCCCAACATTTCTGGGTAATGAAACGGGATGGGGCAGAGCCTACTGATGACATATGTGAAATGCCCGCTATGCCACGGCCCCAAACATCACCAACATTCCCAGGAAATGCCCCAGCCCTGCCCATCACGGGACTTTACCAAGATTTCTGGGACTCAGAGCAGACTCTTCAAACTGGGTCTGCCCTGTAGAAACTGTGACCATTAGGGGGGGCTCCAGATAGAACAGGAGTGGATAGAGTTTGGGCAGGAGTGAGCAGTCTAGCCATTTTCTCTCCCAAAACAGCTGCACCACCATCTGTGAGGTGCAACCCATCACTACTAAAGAGCCTGTATCCGACAAAAGTCTGCCCTGTACAAACCCCTCCTTACAAACTCTTAGCCAAGCATTTATACTCCTAAGCTCCTGTTGTCTCCCTAACATAGCATGTGACTGCAGAGTATTTCTGAAAATACTTCCCGCTTTTAACTTGGCCCCTATCTCTCGGAAATCATTTTTAACAACCTCTCCACCTCCTGTATCAGTTGTAGGGTCCTTATTTCGTTCCCAGAAGCAAGAAATGCCCTAAGGCTAGTTACACACAGGCAAATTTTTGCCCCGACTAACTGTTCGCTACAAGCGAGCGATCGGCCCGAGGCGAATCACTGTTGGTCCTGTTTAAAATTGTCGCGGCCAACAATTCGCTGCAACCAATTGTGCATAGGCAACTGCACGATCGTGGGTGATTTACCATCGCATCAGATCTCCTTTTTGCCTGGTCCAGGCAAACGGGCGACAGACATCGGTCGCCAGTGATTTTTTTCGGCCCAACCGACTGATATACGAAAATATCGGGAAAAAAATCGCCTTGTGTGTACCCAGCCTAAAACTTGGAAATTATATCCACAGCTGGGCCCATATTTGTAAAGCAAAGGGTATCCTTAAGTAACTCGCTGTTCACTATAAAGGATCGGTATTCTAATTTAAGAATTTAATTAGTAATTTAGGTATCATTGGTATTCTTATTTACATAGTAACATAGTATTTGAGGTTGAATAAAGACAAACGTCCATCTAGTCCAGCAATAGCCACATTTCCTGCCAGTTGATCCAGAGGAAGGCAAAAAAAAGATAGTATGAAAGGAAAAAAAATCCTTCCTAAATATGGGTAAACACTATCCAATAATTTGGCCCCAGAAAAATATTGGATGGTTTCTTTGGCCGGACATGACTGTTCGCCCCGAACAGAAAACCACGACTAAGTGTTCGGTTCTCTATAAACCGCACGCTTGGTAGCGACGAACTGTCGGACTTTACCTTTTGCTGCAACCGACAGTCTTTCATCCTGGCAGATCAGGAACTGAACGGATGATCAGGACGAAGGATTGGGACTTGTGTACCCAACTTAACCAAGTGGCAATCGGAAATATCCCTGGATCAACTACAACTAAACGAATGTCTTTATCTTCCTACAAGAGACAGCAAATTCTGGACCTTTCATATAATATTTAGCATGAAACTCAAACAAGAGACACACTATAATTATTCAGTAGGGCTATCAAATATAGTAACAGTTTAATGTCTCCATAAATCATGTTACTGCATGTACAGCATCTCTACAAATAGAAGATATCGACACTTATACATCCAGACATTCACTCTGGGATTTCAGAATAAATAAAAGTTGAATATATGGGAGTGAAAAAGTCATGTTTGGCCTGGTAGGTTAGGGATAGAGATAGTAAGGATATCTACCAAATGATGGGTCAGTCATGACCACATTTCCCTTTTAAATAAAATTGGAAACGCAAGTAAAGGAGGCCATACACACACCAATCCTGGTTGTACAATCACAGAATCGGTATTGGTCTGATGAAATTTTTTCCATACACGGACAAATGATCATACGATATAGGATTGGTGCGTGTCAGGTCTCCTTTAATCATGGCCAATTGTGCGCATTTTAATCCACATGATAGGTTGATCCACAATATCAGGCTCCATCTTCTTCAGGATCGGCATGGGTGTACAAGACCATAGGATACAAATCATAGTATGTGACCCTTATCACTGTACTGGAGGCTCTTCTGCAAATGGATCTACCTAATGGCCTGTATTAGAAACAACACCAAGGAGCCTCAGTGATCTCTCTCACTTCTCCCCTCCCTATGGAAATGTACAGGATGATCGGCTAAAGCCCAAGCAGCCTGTTATTGTCAAATATTGTTGGACCAACCTTCTAATGATCCAACCGTCTTAACAATCAAACCAAATACATATTTACCATCTACACAACTCATGGCAGCCATACACAGAAGGATCCTGATCGTACAATGCTAAAATTGTACAATTGTTATGGGAAAACATAGTACAATGCGATCGCCCATTAGCGATCTGACGATTAATAATAAGACAAAATGGAGCGCACGCGATTCACAAACAAATCAAAAATGACCACCCACATTGTGATATGCCGCCATTCGATTCTCACATGTCAAAGGATCGCAAAACGCCCTTGGAAGCACGTGAGAAACATGCTAGTGTGGCCTAGTCCACAAGGAGGGTGGCTTAGGCCACAATGGACTGAGCGGTAAGGGCTAGGCCACACTAGTGTGTTTCTCACTCGCTTACGATCGTGTTTTTCGATCTGTAAGAAACGCAGCCCAGTGCCTTTTAATGTGACTGGCCACATTAACATGTGCTGTACATTCAGAGCGCACGCAATGACCTTTTTTTCCCAATCGCATGTGTCTCAGGGTAAGGTACGGAATCAGCCTGTTACGTTAGGAATAGGCCACACACAGTCCAACTGCACGTCAAAAAGCTCACACTAGTCTTGGTTAATTGGTCTGGCAACACTAAGTGCGCTGGAGTCCATTACGTTGCGATCAGCTTATCAGAGCGCATTTTTGACCACATACGCTCCAATGACCGAACGCACACACACATACGTGGGATTATCAGCCCTGCTTTACAGACGTGTCAGATTCAAATGACTAAATGGTGCAATCGACTGATACACTTATGGCGGCCATAGACGCTACAATCTGATTGTACAATCCGTGGGTCGTACGATTGAATTGCCGGTCAGCCAAAATATTTTCAACTGGCCCGAAGGGGAAATTATTGTAAGATCCTTCAACGATCGTCCATACACAATTCGGCGGTCGTACGATATCGGACGACTGGGATTTCAGTGTCCATGGCCACCATTATCGGTTGATCGCCCTATTCATTGCATGGTGTGTACACTGCTCTGCTATTGACATACATGTATCACATTTGGAGACCATACGTCACCTCCTCCCTCCCCATTGATTCCTGTCACAAAAATAAGCCCTTCCTTCATCCTTGGGCGTCTTCTTCCTCTGCCCCGCCCCGCCATTGTGGTTAGTTCGTTTATACCCCGCCCACTATCCTATTGCCCAAACAGTATTCTGCTTGTTCCGCCTCGAGCTGTCGTTGGACACATCGCCTGTCACTAACGTGCTGTGACGTCCGCAATCATTACGGCGCCAAAACCAAGGGGTAATCAGAGCCGCTGTTCGATTGGTTGGACGGATTAGCGATCTAGGCGCTGATTGGCTGAACCGCTTGTCCGGACCTGGCGCCAAATCTAAGATGGAGGGACGGGAGAGCCATTTAGTATGACGTGAGGAGGAGGGTGGTTAGTCGGACGTTGTTCTTCCTTGATCCATTGTCGAACAGTTACTTGCTGTTGTTGGCTTCTTGGCTGATAAGGTAAAGGTCTTTTTTTGTATTAATCCCGTCCCCACCTTGTTTTTATTAGACCCAATTTCAATACCAGTCATGGTCATTTTATTCTGTGGGGCGTGCTGGGGATTGTAGACCCTTCATTAAACGTGTTAACAATCCCGCCCGCCCTTGCGAGAACCGTAAGATTTACTAGTAAAAACCCTGACCTCGTGTCCGCCAATCAGTAGCCCCGATGGGTGTACACGTGATCAGCGCGCTCGCCCTTTCCCATTGATTTGCTGTGTCTTTGCAGAGTGCATCGGGCCCGGCCGCAACACTTTCAGTGGAGTCCAGGATGGAAAGATTCGGGTCTGTCAGACTGTCCGGGATCCCCAGAATAAAGACTGACACCGCTGGGGCCCTGTCTCCAGTCAGTAGCCTGGCACTTAATATGGACCGGATTGCGGGTCTGGGCAGGTAAGGGAGCTCCATGGGGGAAACATACTCCTAAAGGATTCTGGGAGTTTTATAAAGACATTGACAGGGAGATTTACACCAGGGAAAGGCAACCAGTGGATCCCCAGATGTTTGAAAACTGCATCTACCAGCATTCCCTAACTACAGAGTCAATATAGAGTAATGGTGGGAGTTGTAGTTTCCAAACATCTGGGGATCCGCTGGTTGTAAATCTGTAATATTCAATTAGTTCAGCTGGACTCGAAGTTTAGTTCTTGAAGACGTTTTGCTAGTCATCTGACTGGATCTCAATTCAGAATCTGTCGCCTTCATGAAGTAAACATCTGGAGAGCCGCAGTTCACTGATCTAATTGAATACAACAGATATACCATGACCTGGATGAAGGAAAAAAGTAAAGTTTGAAATTAGAACAGCGGTTTCCAAACTACAATTCCCAGGATTACCTGGCTGTACCCATGGAACACTGGGAGTTGAAGTTTGCTTTCTACCCACATGAACTTACTGGTTCCTGAAATTTGTCCAGATCTGGTACCATGGGGAAATCACTGATGGTTATACTAGGAAACGACTCACATGTGTCGGTGCTGCCTACTATCACAGAAGTTGCAGTATCTTCTCTTGGTTGGTGTGGATTTAGGAAATTTATTACCTTATCCACATCTCCCCCACTGCACTGTGATCCCTAATTTGACTTCCATATTTAAAGTCAACTTCCCATAGGGCTGAGTTCACATGGTACAATATTTGGGAAATTGCTGCGGATATTTAGAACCATCAAATTTCGGTCTTCTCTGCAGTCATAACTGTAAGATTGACAGTTATTTCCAGCAAGGACATTGGACAAAACATCCAGCTAGCTTACCCATGACCACGCTCCTCCACAGCTTCCTCTGATAGGTGCTGACCACATCCACTCTCCCTTGACAATGTAAGCGCATGCGTGTACATTGTAAGGGGGTGTGGATGATGTCTGGACCTGTCAGAGGAAGCGGCAGACAAGCGATATCATGGGTAAGTTTCTTCTTGATTGTTTAATTGAAGAACGGGAGAGGCATAGCTCCTTTACCTTCCATTCTTTAATTAAATTGAAATAACTTAAAGGGCATGTCCACCCTTCTTAAAAAAATTTTATAGAATATTCGGCAGGGACTGGCAGTCGTGTCTGTGATTGGCTGAGTGGAAGGGAGGGGGAGAAGGGCTGCAGTACGCATGCCAAACTTCTCCAGGAGGGGAGACAGGAGGCAGAGTCCTATATGGACTCTTGAGTACTCCTGGTGGGTGTTTTTTAAGACTTTAGGGGGGGATAGCAGAAGAACCAGATGGAGCTGGGATGTAAGGATTAAACTACACTACACAATGGGGCCAGTAGTGGGGGGGATTATAGTTTTGGGGGTCTCACTGAGACAACTTTAAATTTTCTGAAACTACAATTTGAGAGAAGTAAAATGGTGGTACTCGCATATTTATCTGTGCTTGCTTTGTCATTGTTTTGTGAGTGCTCATAATTGCCCCTCGTCTCCCTTACCCACTTATATTGTCTGCAACACTTATAAGCTCTGCACAGCCTCACCATGGACATTGCTCTGCTTACACATCTCCCCTGCCTCTTTCTTTTCTCTGCTGATTCTCTTAAATATTACAGAAAGTGTGCTGGCAGACAGGAAAAGAGGTCAGGGATGGGTCACATTGTGTTATTTCAGCTTCTGGAGTAACGGGTCTTTCCCTGTAATTGCTGTGATTTCAAATGATTCTTGAATTTACAGCTCAGATCCAAAAAGTTTTGGAGCGGTGGCATCTTGTGGTACAATTTATCAAGATACCCTGTGTATGCACTTGACTGTGGAGAGAAGTGATGTGAACACCATGTGAACATACCTGCACCGTGTAGTGACGAGCAAGCCCTATAAAGTCAGCTGGTACCAACTGGAGTGCCTGTTTTTGAAAATCACAGGCCCTACGTTTTATTTAGGCCTATAAACCCCTGAATGATTATGTAGGTGTTTGGACATAGATGGCTGAGGATTTTTTTTTTTTTGCTATGTTAATCCTGTAAGTTATTAAACTTGTTGAAGTACTTTTGTCATGCTTTTATTTTTTCTTGTCAGTGCTAAAAGGTTCTTTCTTTTTCAGTCTATATGAAATACCTAAACAAGATCATTTGTCTATGAGAAGAACAGATTCTATTGAATCCATGGATGCTGGTATGTCGGTTATGGAATAATAGTTAAAATTGGATGGCTCATAGATCCATATGACTTGGTGCTATATGGAGCTGACAGGCCAATCACACCTTGCTACATGCCATAATGGATGTGCAAGCTACCCATTGCATAAGGCAGTTGGTGATGGTTCACAGTATGATCACTATTAGGTGTCCTGAGTTACCAGATAATGACTGTGCAGTGCGTGGGTTTTAACAGTCAGACAGGTTAGATTATCTCTAGTAACATGGAAAGAACAATCTTGAAGATTGATCAGTAATCCATTTTGGTTATATCCATGAATTTAACCTGGCCTAGCAAGAAATGCTTAAAGGAGAACTAAACCCAAAAAATAAAAGTTTAAGTTAGAAAGTACTTGCCTCAACATCCTTCTCAGCATGGAAGGTTCCACTCAGGGGCCTTTTCTTTACCTCTATGAGCTCATTTTAGGTTCTGTTTGTTCCCCAAATCTGAAGCTGACATTTTCCCTTGCCTGCCAGTACTTTTACCTTGATTACATTGTCAGCACCTGTGTGATTTCCACTCCCACTTCTTAACCCCTATGATGTAGTACATTATCAATATTCAAATTGGTGGTGCAGTTGATTAACACTTTCCTATTATTAGTTGTTGTAGTGTGATGTATCTAATGTCCGGATCTGAAATAATGTCTCGCCTACGGCTTTCACTCCACCAAATCCAATATATAAACGATAAATTGCAGGTGAAACCTACAAAGACAGGTCTGTAGCTGTGAATAGTGCAGGTTTATTGCAAAACATGCGTGCTACATGTTTCAGACCCACTCAAGCACTTGAGGAAGGACAAGTGGGTCAGAAACATGTAGCATGCATGTTTTGCAATAAACCTGCACTATTCCGCTACAGACCTGTGTCTTTGTATGTTTCACCTGCAATGTATTGTTAAGGTGTTGGAGGGCCATATTTAAAAACTGCGATACCGCGGGTTTTCGTTACTGTACAACCGTGGCAGTACTATACCATGCGGTAAACTACCTTAATGATATTCTACAGGTGGTCGTTGATTTACGTTTGCTATCATACATTTACAAAATTTCAGATAGCGATCATAAATTAATGATCGCTAAAGAGAAAAAGAATACCATACCTTTTTAAATATGGCCCGTAGTGTGAAGGTCTCTAGCTCTCCGTCAGCTGCAGCAATATTAGTGGAAAGTGTAGCTTCTTAAAGGGGAATGTTGGAGGGTAGGAAGAGTGTGTTTTTATAGAAACCACGTGGTGCAGAACTGTAGGGGGAGGATAGTGAAGTGAACCTGATCTTAGCACAGCTCTGTGCAATGCATTTCTCATCATTGTACCTTATTAAAGGGAATGTTGAAGGGTAGGAAGAGTGTGTATTTGATTCAGCTGTCTGTATAAAAACAACAAACTGTAGTACAGTGCTAAGCTAAGAAATGCATTACACAGAGAAATGCATTGCACAGAGCTGTGCTAATATCAGGGTCATTTTATTATCCTCCACCTGCAGCACTGCACCATGTTCTAGAAGTGTACGTATTAAATGTTGGAGGGTATGCCAATTGCAGCTCTGCACCATGTTATGTATATAAATGTACATATCAATAGGAATTATTGGAGGGAATGCCAATTAAAGGGGTACTATTATAGGGACGCAAACATGTTCTATAAAATTAATGCAGCAGGAGGACCGCCTGTGGAAAGTTTTTCATAAACAAAATCAACTAGGGTTCTCGCCTTTGCCTTTAAGACCCAAACACACATACAGGCCTTTGTATTAAAAGTTCTTATCGTTAAAAATGGTGCAAATTTTGCCTCAACCAATCAGATGTTAGTATAAGAACTTTTATTGCATAGGCCTGATAATATCTACACAACAATAGATTTAGTATTTTCTCTAGAAGCATGATGCAGGCTGATAATGTTTGTATTCAATTTGGTAACGCAGCCGTTTTGTGCAATCGCATGTGTTTTCATAATGAAAATGGACAAATCGCAAGTGCAAACGCATATTAATCGCATGTGATTGTGTGTTCGATTCAGGTGCGTTGCAGTGGCTGTACCCTAAATGTACATTGCAGCAATATACACACTAATATAAATGGTAGATTGCAGAAATACACATAGAGTTAACCCTTTTCATATGTATTAAGGAGTCAACTTAACACCTTCCCCCACTCTGTTTGAGCAGGAAAATCTGCTAATATTCACTGCTCTCTCTGATGATTGGCTGGGAGACACTGGCAGGTGGGGACTCTGAGTTTAACTGATACATGCAGGTTAGCATAAGGAGAGTGGGAAACACACAAGGTACCTAGTTGGCATGTGCAGAAGGAGTTTTGGTACCTGGACCACCAGGAAGAGGCAACTCTAGAAGCCAGCCGTGACATCATAGGTTGCCAGTACTCTGAAATGTTCTATAAATGATTTCTACACTAAGAGGTTGAATTCAGAGGTGAGAAACAAATGGTTTTACTAAGTGACCGTTATAGTCTGTGGAGCTGCCTTTGTATTTTGGGTTTAGTTCTCCTTTAACTTTTTTTACCTTTTTGTAAAGTTAATTGATTGTTGAACATCGGTTTACAGACCTGTGAGTTCTTGCTAGGTTTACAGTAAACAATGCCTTTTCTGTCTTTAGGTCTCTGCCTAGACTCTCCCATTAAGATGGATCTGAAAGATGTGGCGGAAACGTATGTAGCTGATTTTAGAGCATAAACATTTACTAATTTCTTTAATGCGTGTAGCAGAATTTGATTCATTAGGGGTTTTGTTGGTTTTTACCTGGTTAACATTTTCCTTGTTATTGAGTAGCAAACAGTTGTAAAAAGAAAAAATCCCACAAGATCGTGGGTTTGTCTTGCTTAACTGCCTTATTTTCTAGTTGCATTACCCAAGGATCAATAAGTTAAAGGGAAAGTTCAGTGAAAGTATTTTTTAAAGGGCATGTCCACCTCAAACTAATTTAACCCACTACTGGCCCCACTGTGTAGTGTAGTAAAATCCTTACCTTACATCTCTGCTTCAAATGGCTGCCCTGCAATGTCCCACCAAAGTCCAAAAAAGTGACCACCAGGTGCCTGCCTGTGTCCATATAGGACTCTGCCTCCTGTCTCTCCTCTGGGAGAATTATGCCATGCACACTGCAGCCATTTTCTTGCTTGCCGCACTGCCTTTTCGGCCCCCTGCTTGAAGTTTTAGTCATTCCCCTTGCTATTACCTGCTGCTGACATTTCAGGTTGTAACAGTCCTTCCCAGGATGCACCACTTCCATGGAATGTTCCTAACAGTAATTTCTACTGATTGGCTGTTGGATGGGTCAAACATGTTCAAATCTCTAATGAGCAACTAAATCAACCCAGGCGATGAGTCCAGGGCAAGACCATATCGTTCTCTATTAGGGTTTCAGCAAACAGGAAGTCAGTATCTCGGAAGCATTTATTTATACACAGAAAAAATGCTGAATGGGCAGGGAAAGGTCATTGGGATTTAAAAATACTGTTTTTTCTTAAGCATATGTATTTGCACTGAACTTCCCCTTTAATTAGATGTTGTCTTCCCATAAAGCGCATTTAAATTCTGATAAGGGAAGCAGTAGCTAAAATCCCCCCCCCCCTTCCTTTGTGTCGTAGTAGTGTATTTTATATACTACCTCATGCTGTGTACCAGTAACAGACTCTGTACAGGCAGCCCTCCAGGCACTGTAATTCAATGGAATATATTGTGCATACATACTCAAACTGAATATGTATGCACAATAAATAGATTGCATTGAATTAGTGTCCTGAGTGGGCAAATAGTTTTTCTAATTGGGGGACTTGAAGATGTGGTTGGCAGAATTTTCTGTTTGGCCCAGTCTTTGTATTTCTAATAAATCACTTGATATAGTCTAGCTGTGTATCAGAAAAATGCTTTCTATTTCGAGTGATTCGATCACATTAGCTTTTCTTTTTAACTCTCCTAGATAATCCTTATCAGTAGAGAAATGATTTGTACTTTGTTTTTAAAAGGTTTCAAAAGGCTATTTGCGACCCAGACAGAACACTACAGTAAGTATATTTACAGTAAAACATCTTAATACACCACCTTGTATAATCATTGAATTCATTGTTGCTGTACACTTAACTCATACCAGGGTGGATTTGATTGAAATCACTAGTTGGTAAGGCTTGATTTAAATAAGTTTACATAAAGACTAATTCTTTCTGGTATAACTTTAATATGCAAGTAGATCAAGATTTTCAGAATAATTCCAATTCAAATAGATTTACTCAACTGAAACGAACATTACAGCATATGTTGTTTGCTGAAACAAAGCAATTCGCTGAACTTCTTGAAACGTAGCACTGAAGGGGTTGATTCTGTACTCATAGGTTTGCAGAATAGGATTAAGGTCTTTTTCTCAACTCTGTTCATGTTATAACATTTTACCTGTGAAGAAGAGGCATGTGATCTGCGGAGTTAAATTCAGTAAACCAAGCATCTGTGAGATCTTGTAGGCAGAGAAACTGCCCAATCTTAGAAAAACCTCTGGAAGAGCATGACATTTGGTAAATAAATTCCATGAATCCATTCACAATATTAAAAATTAAACCTATACAGCCTTATTCTACTTCTACGATCCACAATGTGTATGAACGCCAGCTTCGCCTGACAATCTTGCCATGTATGGGCACTCAGGGCTTTTGATTATCTGCCTGGTGGATTTGGCAGAAATGCCCCAGTCCCCGCGATTGTACGTGTATATGCACCTTTAGTATGGAGGAGATGATCCTGTTTTGCAGCCTATTGTATTGCACCTCCTCTCTTGTACCTTGAAACCGTCAAACTGCCCATCTTAACTGGTATTGTGGGCAACAATTATACTGGCTACGCACATCTGATAAAAGGCAAATCCTCTGACTCTGACAATTTTCTGATTATCAAACAGCAGTTTCCTGTGGCAGCAGTCAGCCAATAGCTGCTTTGAGGGGCCACCAGAACTATCTCACCATACAGAGCATTCTTAAAGGAATAGTTCACTTAAAAACTATTCCTTTCATGTATTGATTGAAAACCGGGTGGTTAAGGAGCTGCCTTACCTCCCGTTCTTCAATCAATTGAACAGGAGCAATGGACAAATAAAGAAATAGCTTCTTAGCCTCCTGGTCTTCAATCAATACATTAAAGGATTAGTTCACTGTTCGAGTGAACTATTAAATGTTTAATGTAGCTGATTAGATGCTTCCAAAGGAATCTGTTATCTGTGCTACAAATGTGTGTACCCAGCTTTTTTTTTTTCCCTCTCCGGTCTCTACACTGGGTGTTAATTTTATTTCCCAGATAAGATGTTTTGTTTTTTTTTTTATATAAACTGGCAATGAGACAACTGTTTAGCACCTAGTAGTGTGACAATTCACTGGGGTTTTTTTGATTTCCTAATACTGCTTGACAGTGACTAGTAGTTTTGCTTTGTCTGCATATGTGTAACATTACAAATGATTTCTGTAAAGCTATAATTACACTTGTTTTACAATATTTATTCCTATATTGCTTTTTAGCACAAAGTTACCACTGGGAAGGAGAAATTCCCTGCCGGTGAGTTAATATACATATCTTCCTTCTGTCGTAAGGGGAATGTAAAAATAAGTGGAACTGACAAACCGTTAATAGAAATACTTCATATTACTAATGCACTGAAAATCTTCAGTCCTTAAAGGGCAATTATAGTGAGAAAATTGTTTTTTTTTTAATTTCTTCTAATGTATCCTATAAGTCATCCCATCCACCAGGGTACCTTTAGTTTCTTTAAATTCTACATAGTCCCCGAGATATAAGCCTTTGAATATGCTGTGATTTGTAGGAGCTGCTACACCTCATCTGTCACTCAAAGGCACACACCCACACAATCCAAAGCTCCCCTGCAGTACTGTCACACACTCTCTCACCCACACTATATGTACCATGTGCAACATATAGTCAAATGCTGTAGTGCTAAACACAATCAATAAACCATTAACCCAGCAATATGAGCATAACACACTATAAAACAGCCCCTCCCCCCCCCAAAAAAAAAAATCTTATATACATACAAAACCAGTGACTCAAATGGAACACTAATACAGTATATATAATACAGTAATACAGACTATATACCAAACAAGACACACAGTGCAATCTATGAAATATATAGACTAAAGCAACTGAAATGTAACAGGACAACAAGCAGTGTCACTGTTTGTGAAGGTCTCACTACAGGCTGCTGTTACACTGACTCTCTCTTCAGTGATTATGATCTCAGCTAAGCAGGGGGAGAGATGAACTTTAGGTAAAAAGTAAATAACAATTAGCAAAGTTAGAGAACAGGCAGAGTTCAGTAACTTACTTGTAAAGAATCTCAGCACCACTTGTCCTCCTCTCTCCCCCTCTGCCCCTCCCTTCAGCATATTGCTACTTTATTCCACTTTGGTTGCTTGCAGTCTAGCTCTGGAAGGGAGGGGTCAACAGGATGTCAGCACTTCATTTAAAGTCCTTTCAACTGACAATGCTCGGACTCTGTATACAGCCCGTCACTGCTTGAGGGGGAGTAGACAGAGAGGGGAGGGGGACTACACAGCTTGGTACAAACTTCTGCCAGTGTGAAGAAATGAAGCCACACAGAAACATGAAAGTAAGGCAGCTTATACTAAGTGATCTATACATTGTATACAGACAAAGTTTTTTTTTCACTATAGTTGCCCTTTAAGTTACTTTTATGGCAGAAAAGTATAATTTGTCGCCCCCCCCAATAGTATAACTAAGCAAAGCAAGGATATTTTATTAAAGGGTATGTACACTGTAAAAACTACTTTAGCTTACTGGATAGCTGAGGCTTTAAATCTAAAGGTGTATAATATTTTTGCCTGTGACATTGTGCTATGCAAACTTACCTGACACAGCAATATGGTGGAGACTGTTGCACAGACTGGTTGGGTGCAGCTAAAAATGTTATTTCAGAGAAATCTGTCATATTGAAGGAGTAAAGGTAGGCTATTGGAGGGGAGTAGAACAAAAATGTATACACCTTTTTATATTTAAAGTCACAGATCTTCAGAAAGCGAACGTTAATACAGTGTACATATCCTTTAAAGGGGATCTCTAGTGGTTAAAACCACTTCTTGCTATTCACTTTTATTGAAGAACCGGAGGTAAAGGAGCTGTCTTACCTCCCGTTCTTCAATAAAATGTTCAGGAGCCGGGAACGAAGTTAAGCAACTTACCCGGTCTCTCACTCCTCCGTCACATCCTCTGACAGGTCCCGACGGATTCTGTATTTATGCACCTCGCGTATGTACAGATGCATTGATTACTTTGCGTCGGGACCTGTCAGAGGACACTGAGTAAGAGATCGGGTAAGTTGCTTAACTTCGCTCCTGTAGCCTCAACTACAATAAACTGAGACTGAAAACCATTTTATTTTGTTATTGCTCTAGTCATAAATTTTTTTTTTTTTGTTTGTTTTTTCAGCACAATCTACTGGGTTCAAGTCCTGCCTTCAAAAGAAACCTTTTTGACTCTCTAGAATGTGATGTGTTTCAACCTCCTGACTTGGAGAACAAGGAGAATGTATGCACCTGCATGTTCCTCTTCAGTCTATAATGAAATATCTGCCATTTCTTCTCCGCCCTCCTTGTTTGATTTACATGCATGAGTGTGCCTTGGTGCTTCTACAGGGGAGCTTGGGGGTCTGCGGTATACATTGGATTTCCTAGTCGGTGGGAAAATCAAATGTTTTAAAGGATGTTTTTCTTTAGAATTAATTTGGCTTGCATTGGAGGACCAAAGCATTCAGGGTACTTTAAAAGAATCAATACAAAGAAGCAAAGATCTGCTTTACATACAGTAGGTTCAGCTAGAAGCTGTAGCTAAATGCCAGGTCCGAACAATTGGAACCCATGCATTTTGTTTCACTGTTTTTGACAAAGGTGCCAAAATGGTGCTTGTGAAGGTTCTCATTCATCCAGGTCATGGTATATCTGCTGTTATCAATTACATCAACTGGACTTGAAGTTTAGTTCTTGAACACGTTTCACTAGTCATCCAACTGGCTTTTCCAGGGTACATAATTGCCACGGATTCTTGTACGAGTCATTCTGAATTGAGAGATCCAGTCTGATGACTAGCGAAACGTCTTCAAGAGCTAAACTTCAAGTCCAGTTGATCTAATTGAGTACAACAGATATGCCAAAATGGTGTACAGTGGTGCTTCTTTGCAGACTCTTATACTAGAGAATCCAGCATGGGCTGAAGCATTCCTCAGTTTGATTCCCCAGCTGATGGACTGGTAAACCGGGTGATAGCTGCTTTTTTCCCTATAGGTTTGTCCTTTCAAGAGTGGCGGAGTCCTAATTGTAGGGAAGACTGTAATTTTTACTTGAGAAGTTGTAACTCACAAGTCTGTAATCAAATTTCTCAGTGTTGAGAATGTTTAAGGTTATCACTAGTTTAGTTTACATCTTGGTCTAACACCACCACAGATGCCAGGGGGATACAGAGTGGGATTGTTTTCCTCCAGTTAAAAGCAATACTTCAAGTGTTAGAAAGGAATCTGTGCTTAAAGGCTCCATTGGTTTCTAGGGAGGTGTTGAATGATTGAGTGAGCATTCATGTTCTACAGCAAATGGTTTTGTACAAGTGTCGTAATCCAAGGTTGTCGGTTTGCTCATTGACATTTTATAGGAATTTGCCCATCCGCCTGCGGCGTCAGAATATTGCGACTTGCTTTTGGAGAGCTTGTGGTCTTACCCTGATCGTAGTGTAAAAAGAAAATTGGGCACACCAGACTTGAGAACAGACTATTTTAGGAAAATGTTATTCTCCCTCTTTACAAAGCATTGGTAAGGCCTCATTTGGAATTTGCAGTGCAATTTTGGAATCCTGTGTACAAAAAGGACATCTTTGAAATAGAAAGGGTTCAGAGAAGTGCCACTAAATTAATAAGGGGATTGGGGAAACTTGAATATGAAGAGACTGGATAAGTAACAATTATGTACGCTGGACAAAAGGCGCTTGTGTGGGGATATGATTACTGTGTATAAATACATTAATGGGCCATACAATAAACTATCTGGGGCATTGTTCACCAATAGAACATATTAGGACACGAGGACATCCCTTAAGACTTGAAGAAAAAAGGTTTAGGCTTCAAGTTCGGAAAGGGTTTGTCACTGTGAGAACGGTAAAGCTATGGAACTGTCTTCCAGTGGACGTTGTTATGGCAGGTTCATTGGTCAGTTTAATAAAAAGCTGGATGAGTTTCTGCAAACAAGGAATGTTACAAGTTACTGGTATTGATACATAAAGTAGAGTTGATCCAGGGAAATTTCTGATTGCCACTAGGAGTCAGGAAGGAATTTTTTTTCCCCCCCTTCATTATTTTGGTGGGATTTTTTTGCCTTCCTCTGGATCACCAGTTAGGCAGATGAGGATATTGCTAGATGGGTTGGACTGGATGGACGTATGTCTTAATTCATACTCAAATACTATACTAAATTCTGTTCTCAAGTCCGGTGTGCCCAGTTTTCTTTTTATTCTATGTGTATGCTGTTGGCTTCAGTTCTGGAAGCACCCTACAAGTGTGTTTCTACAATTTCTAGTTTAGGTGTGCAAGATCTTTTTTTTTTACCCTGATCATGGTGGCTGACAAAGGCTCTGAAGGTATTGCTACCGGGTTTTTTTCATTGCAGGAAAGAAAGGTCACGGTATAAAAAACAGCTTTGTTTCTTTGTCAAATTCTTTGAATGTGGGTTCCCCTGAAAACTGAAGTGAAACTAGAAACAGAAGTTCCACCTGAACTTTGATTAATAAATGGACATTATAGCAATTGTCCTGGGTGTCTAAACTGCTCCTCTTTTCCTAGGAAACCTTCCAATTTAAAATTCCAGCTAGACCACATCTTCGAAGCTGCTCGCGTTTAAAATACCAAGATAGAAAGGATGTTCTTGTGCAAAGACAAAAGTCTGCACCTGCCTGCATGGTAAGCCATATCCGGTATAGAAATGTAAACTGCAAATAAGATGCTGTTCAGATCTTGGGCCATTCTGGTAAGCACCTTGTATAATCTGGATCCTCTAATTTCTAAATACATATAATTCTAGTTTACACCGGCACAAATCCTGCTTACCAGACTTTAGTTATAACCTGTGTGGAAACCTTTGATCCTTTAGGGAGGATGTTGGCCACACATCTATTATGATTGTTCTCACTCCAAAGTATTGCTAGAGAACCCAAAGTGTAAATTGAGTGTTATTTAGCAAATTCTAGAATAAATCTGCATTCGGGTTGTCTTGGCAACTGCAAATTGTGAACTTAGCTCACACCTTTTTATAATCTCTCAATTTAGTTCACCTCTCCTGAAAAAACTGAAGTTGGAACCTTTGGTTTCATATTGAGGAGAAAGTCCTCTGCAGCCTCAACATCGACTGAAAGTAGTGACGACGGCTTCTTGGAGTTATTGGATGGAGAAGACTTGGAGGTATTTTCTCTTAAGTAATTATTGTGAATTTACCAGTTTAGACATTGCCAAAACATTAATTCACTACTTATCTTTCATATTCAGAACAACTTGGAGTTTCCTTGCGGTGTGGCCAGCCTCTGGACCGCTCCTCTGGTTATGAAAAGTGCAGAGAATGTAAGCGTGATGTGTCCATGCTTTGTTTACCCCTTATTTGATAAATCTGTCCCTACATTATATATGGTATCTTACAGTGCACCGAAGCAAGGGTGGCGTCTCTGCCAAACAATAAAATCAAGCCAGCTGGCAAACGTATTGAGAGAACCACAGACGATGTCACACCAGAAAAATGCAAAAGAAGGCGAAGCATGTCTGAAATTCCAAGTGAAGAAACAAATAAGGTTTGTTTTATTCCTCTGCTCCTTATGGTTCTCCAGCAGTGCTTGTCCAAAGTTGCAGAAAGTGAAGTGGGATTTGTGGGGGATTACTGACGTGTAGGACGCCACCCCCCTAAAAAAAAGCCATGCCCA
Organism: Hymenochirus boettgeri; assembly: GCA_019447015.1. Lineage (NCBI taxonomy): Eukaryota > Metazoa > Chordata > Amphibia > Anura > Pipidae > Hymenochirus > Hymenochirus boettgeri. Next base: position 265,265,552 of record CM033471.1, on the reverse strand, counting down.
AAAACCTAAATGAATATTGTGCTGCAAAGCATTTAACCTGGGTTAACCCAATCTGTAAGATGTGGCTACACAGTCTCTCTCTCTCCCTCTCTCCCCTTAACGGCTGGGACAATTTTCATGAGACTTGGTACACTTATGTATAGGCACCTGGGGAAAAGCATAGGCTACTTTACAACGTTTTGAAATGCCTCTGTACCCCCTTTTTTCAAAGTTAATTAACCTTTGTGCTGCCATCTGGTGGTGAATCTGGTTAATTGCACACCTTCCTAATATCAGATTGTTCAGGGCAGTACAATGCTTTACATCTTGTTGCTGTGATAGGAGGAAAAAGCTGTCAATTATGAGGAGCAGCAGACCATGTGATGTAGCAATGTCATGTGACCACACTGTCACCTCTCACTTGTGGTTTGCCCAGAGTCAAGATTGAGAGGTAAACTGACCAATCCAAGATGTCTCTTGTACTGGGGGTTGGGCAGGCAGTTGCCAATGGAGAGATCAATTTTCAGCCGTATGTATGGTGCAGAGTTCAGAGAAGGCAGCTAAGGAAATATGTAGTTTTACTTGACATGAAAGACCATGACAGCTGTGAATGGGATGACACTGCCCACACTGCAATACAACTGCACTTTAAGGGGTTCATTTTACTTCACACCTTGTCTTTTCCCCACAAACTACTGAAACCCCAGTATTAAAGGCCACGTACACTATTTTCATTCACCTTTCTTTTCCATGTGTCATTTTTGCAGGGACATTGTCAATCGATTGCAGTAAAAAATAAATTAATGTCATGTCTTAACCCATTGTTAAAGGGGGAGCTGGTGCGATACGCCTTAAAGGGGGAGCTGGTGCGCCTGTTGCCCCTCCCTTCAGCATATTGCTACTTTATTCCACACTTTGATTGCTTGCAGTCTAGCTCTGGAAGGGAGGGGTCAACAGGATGTCAGCACTTCATTTAAAGTCCTTTCAACTGACAATGCTCGTACTCTGTATACAGCCCGTCACTGCTTGAGGGGGAGTAGACAGAGAGGGGAGGGGGACTACACAGCTTGGTACAAACTTCTGCCAGTGTGAAGAAACGAAGACACACAGAAACATGAAAGTAAGGCAGCTTATACTAAGTGATCTATACATTGTATACAGACAAAGTTTTTTTTTCACTATAGTTGCCCTTTAAGATGAGGAAGGCTTAAAGGAGGAAAAAGCCCTCAACAAAGCATAAAATGAAATAGAGCATTCTTAAAACGTAAAGTATGCTATAGCCTCATCCAATTAATATAGTGCTGCTTAAATAATGTATGAAAGGAAGGAAAAACTCACCCCCAGCATTCTGAGAGAAATGGGTAGAGGAATGCAAAGGTTTTCCTTTATATCCTCTTATGCACAGACATGCCTTCTGTCTAGCAAACAGCAGCTGGACTAATATAGGAACTTCCTTACCCTTACTTTCTGTTTTAATTTGTCTAAACCCATGCAGAGATTTTAGCAGTGATAGAGGTGTGACCTTTTATTTTGACTATTCCATATTATTGGCATTCAAGATGTTTGGAAACTACAACTCCCAGCTAATAAAGCATGCTGGGAGTTGTAGTTCCCAAACATCTTGAATGCCCCCTCCCACCCAGTTCAGTTTGTACCTGTGGGCTCTTCTCCTAGGAGGGATATTCTGTATGTTCTGTAATCATTTTGCCATATGAGGCTTATTATATTAAATTGTGATTTAGTAGATCATAGGTTGTACTACATGACCAAATCTGTTTTTCCTGAAAAGCAGTAGCCCTGCTAGGCTCTGCTGGTAAAACTGACTGAAATAAATTGACCTAATGTTATTAGTACTGTTGGCAGTGAACTACTGGTGATGTGGCAGGCCATAATGGCAACACCTATTTCTTGTCTGTCTCTGTTTACAGTAAAAATCAACCTTAAAATGCATTACTAACCAGGATGTTCTGTGATCTGCAGAACATTTTATTACATTAGTTGATTAAACTTCTTTTATGCTTCCTGTGATGTTTAGCAGTACTTGATATGATATATTCTTATTATGGTTAGATATATCAGTTAGATATAGATTTAGCATCTATCTCTTGGTTTTAAATAATGTCTGAATGGAAATGTGTATAGGGGTATGAATAATATATGGTTATAATAAGTTAACTTTTTTTCAGATTTTAAATCAGAGCTGTAGATCCTGAGAAATCATCATAAGGTTAAAACATGATAAAGAAAAAGCTCTAGATGAGAGCAAGAAAGATATAGTGACACTTACTAACCTCTAACCCTGGGATGACTGGTGACTGGGCTTCGTTAAAATAATTTGGCCAACTTATTGAAACTGATTGCTTTTATTTATCCAGGTTTAGCAGGGCTGTTCTGTAGCCGGCAACCTTAAGCTGTAGGTACACCAATGAGGATATTTCGGTCTGATTGACCGATTAGTTCAGTGTATCGATACTACGGCATCCGAAGCTCCCATGTCTGAACCGACCGTTTGGTCCGAATCGGACGAGAGAAGGACGATCGGACATGGTTGGAAAACTGGTCCTCTATGGAACCACAACGACTCCCCGGTCGCGGAACTATCGGACGAGGCTGCGTTGCCCGCACCGACAGTCCTTCTCCGGGCCGACAAAAAAACCACCAAAACCCCTGTCGAAAGTATCGACACGGTCGGTCAGGGGGAAAATCGCTAGGTTGGGTTACCTAGCTTTATGGAGGGTAGCGCCAATATGCAATTAGAATGTTTTGTGCACTGATTCTATTGTTTGTATTATTATATTTTTGGTCTCTAGTGCACTTAAATGGATGGACAAAGGAGCCCAATTTCTATTATATGGGTGTTTACATTGAAGGTTTGACCAAGCCTTCTGGGAAATGTACTCCACCCAGAGTTTAGGTCCATGTGCTCGTTTTGAGTAAAGGACTAAATAGAGAGTCAGTTTCAAGTATCCAGGCCACACAGGGAGAAAGCTGTCAGCTAATGTAGCCAAAAAGGGCAAGAACAGTAGGTTAGGACCCAGTTAAAGAAAGCAAACCCTTGAGTGTGAAAACGCGGCTTAAAATAATTTGCTTTTCATTTATCCAGGGTTTAGCCGAGTTTGTCGTTAGAACCATTATGGAGTGGGCCAATATGCAATTAGAATTGTTTGTGCACTAGATTCTATGGTTTGTATGTTATTATATTTTGGTCTCTATTGCAGTTTAAGAGGGAGGACAAAACAGCCCACCCCAATTTCTTATATATTGTTTGAAATAACTCTACAGAATAATGGACAAAAAACAGGAATTAATGATAAAGACAAAAAAAGTAAATTTTGAAATTTCTAAGATAGAGGAAGAGTCATCCAGGTGTGAAAAAAATTAACTTAGAAGCGATAGGAGACGAAAAGAAAGGACAGTTATAGGTTTGAGACATCAGGGAATCGCGGAGGATTTTAGTAGTGCCTTACCCAGTTGACAAATTCTAGAGGGAACTTACAGATACAGATTTCCAGTTTCCATAAATTTTTTAGATAAAGGGTCAGGCAAGGGCGAGGGGAAGAAATTTATGAAAGAGGCAGTGGAGATGGAACTATTCCAAAAAGAGAGATACATGAGGCGGCACCGGTCAAACCTCAAAGTAATCAGTTTATCTACACACATCTTACCCAAGCAACAAAGGTCGGTTGGAGAAGGGGTATCTTTTTGTCCTTACCAACATGGAACAGTTCACAGTGATCAAAGGACTAATTTTATTTTTAGGAATAGCTCTGGAAGGCACATTTTGAGGGAGGATGATGTTACATGAACCTGATTCATAATGAAAATTTGGATGAGCTATGTGCCTAAGCACAGGTAAGATGTTTACGAAAAAAATCAAAGTTTACTCCCCCCTTATCAGGCTTCCCCGCTACAAGTATTTATCATGGTGCATTGAGGCACTCAAGTCTATTCCTAGAGAGTACCTTTGCATATGTTCTTGAGATAAATTCGAGCTAACAAGAATTGAGTGAGCTCAAAAATGTCATCATAACACAATCTGATAAAGCGGAAACATTGCTCTGTGGCAGAGGACCTGTATTGTGAAGAAGCAAAAAAACAGCTACCCAATGCTAATAACTATAAAAAAAGACACCTGTCAACTTATTGGATACGCAAGGGACTCCCCAATGTATACTGAGAAAGGGATGGGCTACTTGCTGGTTGAGATACTGTATGCACCTACATTATATTTCTTCCCAAGATACACAAGAGAACAACCACTAGGTAGGCCCATCTATCGGGTATGGGTAGTATGCTTGAGCCAGCTTGTTCCTTTATTGATCATTTTTTACGCACATGTGACAAACCTGTAGAATCATAATCAAAGATACCCACTGATTTTATCAAGAAAAAAAGGATATTATGATTGAGATGTGTATGGATCGTCACATGTGGACGTGGAGTCTATTTACTCTAAAATATTAACCTGGACGATGGGATAAGGGAGGTAAAATACTTTATGTCTATGAAAATAAGTCTGACTGTCCCAAACCATGTCATATCAATTGCTGCAGTTTATTTGAGTCACACTTTTTGTTCTTTGATAACACATATTATTTGCCAGATTCAGGAGGCACATTCCATGGGCGCCAAGTGCGCTCCTCCTTATGCTAACCTTTTGTTTCTGGTTGGTGGGAGAGGGAGGTTGCATTTAGCATCCCTATGGCCAAATAACAATCACATGTGATGTTATGGTGGGTACATAGACGACCTGTTTATTTTTGTGGCAAGGATCATATGATCTTTTACACAGGAATATATTTACAGTGGTTAAAATTCAAAATCCGTATTTATATATTGTCCTGGACAAAGACTGTTTCAAGTCCCTGTGTGAGTTTTTGGAATGTGCTGGGAGGGTGAAAGAAGGAAGATTAACACTAAACTTACCGTAAAACATACGGCCACTAAATTCCTTTTGCACTTTAACAGCTTGCCCCAAAACCCCTCATTCGAGGAATACTGAAAGGGTCAGTTTCTGCGTGTGTGAAGAAAATTGTTCAGAAACAGTGAATTTGTGGAGGACAACTGGGATTTTGGAAAATGCTTTTTGAAGAGTTATTCACCTTTGTCGACAGCTTATAAAACAGCATTAAAAAATATACCTCAGGATGATCTATTAGTCATCTAAACCTAAGTCAATGATACTGAAACTAGGTTTATCACTTCCTTAACCAACAATGGGACAAAATCAGAAAGTACAGGACTGATAATGGTTCATCCTTGGGGACAGTGATGCATATGATGAGAGTCTTGATTCAGATAAACTATTGATGACGGCAAAGAGAAGTTGTAATTTTTTTCTGTCAGACAAAACGTGTGCAAAAGGCCACTTTGAAAATCCCCGTGCCCCCTGGGGAGAGGCATATGCGAGGGCGGTATGTACTGCTGTGGGACATGTACCATTTGGAAAGACATGTGTCAGGATGATCATTTTAGGATAAGAAAGGAAAAAGAACTATATATTAAAATTAACAAATCAGAAAGTAAAAGAGAGGCAGGCTGAGTTCTCATATGTCCAATATTAGAATGCTAAGAAATGTTGACAGAGGGGCGTGGCATATTAACTAGTGTGGCAGAGCACTTTTTAACCGCCATAGTGGTCAAATGATACACGACCAATATATGGTTTATTTGATAATGTTAAGGCTAAGTTTGAGAAGTGGGAATTTGGATAATCTACGGTGAGAAAGAAGCCGTTGGATATAGAGGAACTCTGGCACTATGGCCCCTTGAGGGCCAATTGAAGAATGGGATTTGACTCCGTTCTTTAACTTGCTTGATTTATATCCCCTTCTTTTTATGTCTAGACATTTGCTTGACATGTGGCTGAAGATTGTGGACCCTCTTTTTGGAGGACTCTCCTGGATATCTCTATAAGTAAATGGATACCAATGTGGTGATATTTACTGTATCTGCGATGCCAGATGTGGTCCCTTGTTTGATTAGAGGACCCGATGTGGAGTTACTATCAGCAACAGATAAGATGGGTCTGAGTATCAATGGAATGGATTTATTCATTCTACTCAATATCAGAATAATAATAATGCTTGCCTCAATGGAGGATAAGTCTGTTTTGGGGACAGCATCCAATGCTGGTTTTCTTCTGAGTAAACTATGCACTTTTTGAAGAAACATTTAGGTAATTGATATTTCCCTCAAGGGTATGTTTACCTCTTGAGCTCTTCATAACCTTTGATTTTTGAAGATAAGATATGGAAGATACTTCTGTGCGATATATAATATTGTGTTTCAAAAGGCTATTATTGTACCATGAATCACTTGTTTTCCTGTGTTTTCTTCCTTATATATGATCTTAATTATTTCTATATAGTACTTATTTGGAAGGGTACTTTGAGAGAAGAAGCACTTCAGGTATTCACTTAAATAGGAAAAAACATAGTGGAGGTGCGCTCTTGTCCAAAGTGGGTGCAGAACATGAAGAAGGGGGCACCATATTCCTCAAAACATTTGTTTGTGTCATATGTGTTCACACTAAACTTATAACCTTTTGGAGTGTGATCCTCGGCCTTTTTTATTTTGCTATTCACTGTAATCGTTTTTTCTTATATAACTAGTAAGTGAGGACGACTAGTAAGGGAGGGTCATATTACTAATTAAGTGTGCAGTACTTTTCTGTCATAGAGGACATGGCCTCTATGGATGGATTTATAGTGTCACTAGGGGTTCATGACCTGTATGGATGTTCATTGCATACAAAATAGGTGAGGGACTCAGGATGTAGTTGTCATTATTATGAGTTATTGTATATATTTTTCATTTTGCAATTTTCCTCCTGACGCTGCCCTCTCGTCTGTGTGCCAGCTATAAATTTGTGTAACTACATATGCACTATGGAGGAATCCTCTGCCCCATGCCGGCGATCGTCTACTTAAATAATAGCGGCTGGGAGTTTTGCCATCCTTTAATCTCAGGAAATTTAGTGACATATGAGGACATAGATACGCCACCTTTCTCTTCTTGAGGGACTATCTCTTTTCGACCTCCTTCAGGGCTCTTTCAACATGCGCTAGGTACTGTATTTATAGTGCAAGTGGCTGTGATATTTTGCCGTTGACAATAGTCCGAGACAAGTGGACGAAACAACATGCAGGCACTTTTTAACCTGACCCTTCCTCGGTATCAGACTACAGTATCCGGCCACTGGGTATAGTAGCTATATGACTCTCTCCTCATATATGGGTATATCATTATTATGTGAGGGATTATGCTATTTAGATATTTTTTGCATTGCTTGCTATGGTTTCTATTATGAGTGTGTGAGATAGAGCGATGCTATATTGTAATTATACCATATATTTGATACTGGGGTTGTGGTTGGTGTTTTTAAAATTTTTTCTGTGCACTTATTTACATATCCCCTAATCTGTAAAAAGCATTATGTTATAGTGAAGATTATGTGTTTCGGTGGTGCCCTTTGTACCACTTTTGTTTTGCTTGGGTTTATTATTGTAGATTGTAGTGGTAGGAGCACCCCATTTGTTTATTAATGAGGAGGTAGTGTCTGGTTCACCATTACTGTGGCAATTGCGATGAAACACACAACATGTATAAACCGAACCTTCCAATTGATTATTTGTAGATATCACAAATGGTGTCTTATTTGAATGGAAAGAAGAGAGAGGCTGATCTCCTTTTTAAAAGTAATATAGTACAAACTTTTCTTTAAGCCATCAACCTATTGAGCATGGGGGTACATGCTGATGTGTTGTCCCCGGAAAATGCATAAAATGTTACCCTTTGTGTTTTTACAGACCCTTCGCCCAATATCTTAAAGGGGTGGTTTCCCAAAAGGAGAAAACAGGTTTCTACAACAGTATACAAATAAATTCAAATAGATATTCAAAACAAAGTACTATGTCTAAATAAGTATCTATATAACTTACTTTCACACTTATTAGAGTGTATTTTATAATATATTTTCTTCTAATAATTGTAGAGTCATGTGATTAACTATGGGATCTTTTTTAATCTCTTCGATCGTATTATGTAATTGTAAACATCACTACAGACTGTATCCTTTACTAAGGAACCACCCAAGTTCTAAGTGCTATAGATAGTTACCTAGGAAGCTGGAATATGTTTAGCTACGACTGATGTACAACATTGTATCGTGGATCCCTCTATACAGTATATGGGGTCTGCATACAGTGAGTTATTACTTGGACATGTTAGGTATATCCTATGAATGGAAAATCTTTATTATATTTATTTAATTTTTAGGTGATGAAACCTATTATATTAACAGTGTGTGGTGTGAGGCTATGGGGGCAATTAATTGCCCCCACACATGCTAATTTGTTTAGAGGTGAGGAGGAGGACTTTTCCACAACCCAGAGTTTAAAACCACCTCAAATTGTCATCTTTTTATAGGACAATTTATAGAAGATGACTACTATTGTGTGAATGAAGAAAGTATTGGAGTTATGGATGGTAAAATTATTATAACCAATTAATTTAAAAATTAACTACCATTTTGGAGGAATTCTGTACACTATTGGAGTTATGCATTGACAGTATGATTGGGGCCGGGCATTGTACATATTGTTACTGTAAACCAGAAATGAAGAGTAATATGAACTTTAAAATAGTTCGAATGAACCTGAACTATTCAAAATTTTCTGAATTTCAAAAGCCTATCAAACTTTTCCAAAAACTATTCGATAATAACTTATCGTTTAAATAGATATCCCTCAGATTCAAATGAGAAGCTCGAAATGCCGATCATGGGCAAAGTTAGTATAGAAGGTTTAAGTTTGGCGATATGTACGTGTTCTCCAGACCATTTTCCAGTCTCAGAGCATGACCACAGTAAGTAGTTACCATTGCCGTTTTTCATCAGAACCCTTTCAAACTACTGCTCCATTGACTTAAGGGTGCATTTTCTAAACTATCGAAGTCCAAAAACTTTACTGATATGGTCGGAAAGTTCGAAATCCGAAAACCGACTTCAGAATTCGTCCATCATATCCCCATCACAATCAGGGGGGTTATACCCTAAGGCCGTACTTTAAACACTAAAGAGAAGTGCTGATCAAATAAATTGCATGATCCAGACAAGAGGCTATAGTAAAGGAAGACCCTAAGGAAAAGCGTCTTTTAATCTCAAGAATATAAAAGAAAAGTCTATTTGGTCTTACTCAAAAAAAATGAAACAAAAAATTTTCTTCACAACAAAATATAGTGGCCATATCAAAAAAATACTAACCTATCCTGGAGAGGATCCTCAAGTAAAAGGCGAGATCGGTAAATTGTATGTGCCTAGCTCTTGAGGAAAAAATAGAACAGGAAACTAATGGCTACGATATACTGATAGGGGGAGCTATAGATGGGGGAGGCAACATGTCGCAAAAACCTTAAGACCTGAAGAAGCTGATGTGTTTACTAATTCAGCCACAGGTAAATCCTACCCTAATTACACCAGTTTATAAAACGCAACACAAATCATGGTTTTTTTACTGTATTTTCTAACCTTTATTAATTGACTCTATTCAGCATGTGGGGGGATCACTCGCTCCTTATAATAAGAATTAGAAGAACACCTCGGGATATATATAGGATAGATATAAAATAAGAAATAATAGCTGGAGGTAGAGGCATTAATGATATGTAATCTGGGGAAGGAAGTGTAGGTACAGGGCTATACACAGGGAAAAGTTTTCTTAACTGCTAAAAATAATGGAACAATATTAACTTATACCAGCAAATGTTCATGGCCTGCCACATTGTATCGGAACCTGGAGGCAGAGTTCCGGGCAACCTATGTCTGTGTCAGGTATGAGTGGGTTGCCCTTTGGGAAGCTGAGGTGGAGAGTCTAATGGCAAATAGGGGGCAGCAGGCCACGGGCTGGGGTCGTTTAGAGGTGGAGGGAAGGGGGACAGTGAAGGGTGGGTGGTGCTTCCCAGATTGCCCATCCCAACAGATTTGCTGCCTTGGTAATGAAGCGGGGAGGACACCTCAGAATTAGTCCTAGTCAAGGAGGTGGTCTTTGAGCCACCCAGGGACTGCCATCTTCTATACAAGGGAGGAGGAACTAAGGCTCGGAATGTAGGCAGGTGGTAGTGGACTCCATTATAAAGAAGGTAAATAGGTAATCTGCGCCAAACCTACATACCGAACTGTGTGTGGCCTGTCTGGGCTAGGGTTCGGCATGTGGTGCATAGTGTTTTGTAGACAGATTATTGGGTGGGGCAGTATGACCCGGTGTGAGGTTTGGTTCACATTGGTGGCAATGACAAAGTTTAGAGGGAGGAGGCGAGGTCCTAAACTGATTCTGAAAGAGCTAGGGGCCCAAAGTAAAAATCAAGACCTGCCAGGGTAGTGTTTTCAGAAATCGTACCGCAGCCACGTGCTAAGCCAGGGAGGACAGCGGGAGCCTTAGGAGCATTAAGCTTGGCTAAGGGTGGGGTAAGGAAAGAAGGGTTTTGTGTTTTATAGAGACTGGGCTGTGGCTACGGATCTTTAGTAGGGGATTGGTTGCACCTCACTGATGGGGTGCAGCTTGTTTAGGGAGGAAGAGATGGCTAGAGGGTTGGAGGGATTTTGAAATAGGTTGGGGTGGGAGTGTATTAGCAGTTAACTGGGAGAGAGAGCCAGCGAGAAGAAACGCAGGGTGTAGCTAGGCCAGTGGGGGTGGAAAGGGGGGTGGGGACTAGCATAGGGATAGGAGGCATGTGTATTAAACTTAATAATAAATGTAACAGGATCATAATTTAAAATGTATGTTTGCAAATGCGAGAGCCTGGCTGACAAAATGGGTGAATTGAAAATGATGACGTTGATGAAAAGTATGATGTAATAGGTATAGCGAACCGTGTTTGGTTTGAAACAGTTCTCACACAAATGGGCTGTAAATTTAGAAGGATATGCCTTGTTTAGGCAGGGAGAAAGAACGGAAAGGGGGGGGATTATGTGTTTATGTTAAGTCAATTTAAAAAGAAAGTGATAACTGACGATAGGGATGTTAAGTGAAGGCAATATGGGCAGGACTTAGGCAACAGGAATAGGGGGTACTGTCATTGTGTGTCTGCTATAAGCCGCCAAATGATAGAGAGAGGGAGGTGAGTCAACTCATAGCGTTGGCAAGGGCTGCAAGTTTGGGAGTGTGCCTCATTATGGGGGGGACTTTATATTACCATGACATGATTGGTGGAGTGGAACTGCCATATATTAAAAAGGCGATGAGTTTCTGAATTTGTGCAGGATAATGTTCTCTCACAGGTGGTTGAGGTCCTACTAGAAAAGGAGCTCTGTTGAATCTGGTAATGTCTAACATCATGGAGCGCATTATAGATATAAAGGTTAACTGGAGCTAGGGAATAGGGACCAGATATAGCGTTGTTTTAGGACTTTGTTGCCGAAAGGAAAAGAGTGGCTGGGTTAACAAAGACTTTTAATTTTGGGAAGCAAACAGAAGGGACGGCTTACAGAAGTGGACTGTGTTCAGGGCGTTTTAAGGCCAGTTCACATCTAAATTATATATAACCTGGAGAAAAATAAATGTAAAAAAAAATAAATCTGCGCCCATGTGGCTTAAATTCTGATGTAAAAGAGGCAAATGGAAAGGAAGAAAACGCATTTAAAACCTCAGAGGTAACGGGGAAAGGGCCTTTAGGGATTTTATAAAAACTGTAAACAGGAGTTACGAAAGCAATCAAACTAAGCTTAAACTTAATAATGAAGTTAGGATAGCTGAAACAAAGCATAATAAGCCTAAATGTGTATTTAAGTATATTAATATAAAAAGATGAGGACTGAGGAATGTGGCACCATTAATTAATGGAGGATAAGTTAGTTCGGCGGATTGACGGTAAAGCAATGTCGTCCTGAATATTTTTTTCCCTCTGTATCACTATAGAAGATCCAAGTCAGATATATTAGAGTATAGTGCAATAATGGTATAAAGAAAGAACTAAATAAGGTTAATATTAATAAAGTCCTGGACCGGGATAAACTACATCCTCGGGTACTAGGAGCTAAGTTCAGTTTTGATCTAGGCCAAGGGTTTCTTATTTTTGCCAGATTCCCTCATGTCCGGAGGAGTGGCCTCTTTAGATTGGAAAAAAGGCTGAGTTATTCATATTCAAAAAGGGGAGTCTTGTAGAACGGGTAATACAGGCTGTAGTAAACTCCAGTGGATGGTGGGGAAGCTTCTGGAAAGTTAATAAGGGAACATGTTTAGCGTAGTTTCAAGGACGTAAGTAGAAATTAGACTCCGGCATAGCAGTAGTAGATGAGTTTATTGGTTTTGCAAAGGATTTTATACAGCCCCCATAGGAGACTTAATGTATAAGCTAAGGTCTGTGGTCTGGGGAGTCACAGTTGTTACATGGATATAAGAAATTGTTTAATGATAGATGCAGAGAAGTAGTTGTTAAGGGGCTTCCTCATATGGACTAAAGTGACTAAGTGGGGTTGCCACAGGGCGTGTTGGGGCCCGCTTTATTTTCATCTATTTATTAATGATTGGAAGTGGGAATGTCAGCAAGGTTTCTGTGTTTTTGATGACGACACAAAACTTTGTCGACCATAAAGGGCATGTCCACCCCAAAAATTTAACTTTTGTATATGTGGTAGGGCATGACTCCCCCAGCCCCAACCGCATTAATATAATTGTTTAGAAAGTCCCCCGATGCTTACTTTACCTGCCATCTCTCCCAGCTGCAGGTTCAGGCCCTCTGCTTGCAGGAATTGAAAGCAGGTGGTGGGACGGCGCTGCGTCCGTGATGGGTGAGAGGCAGGGAGGGATGCACTGAGCATGCCTCCACCTTGATGAGGTTGAGGAAGTCTCAGGCACAGCATGAGTCACACATGATCCTACACAGCAGTTTCCTGCGACTTTGGAGGGGGCACAGCAGGGAACTATTTGAGCAGGAAGTAAGGGTTAAGGATTGTTTTAAACTACTGGATGTGTCCAGTAAGGGTTAAATTTTAGTTTTGGGGGTGGACATGGACATGCCCTTAAAAACGTCAGAGGTGATGTGCAAGTCGTTAAGGGGATACTAGACTAGATGTCAATTGGGCGCTGCTAAGTGGCAGATTGGAAATTCAAATGTTGATAAATATAAGCGTGATGTATTTGAACTTAAAAATCCGTGTGCTACTTATACATAAATGCTCTGTGTTAAGTGAATCCCTGTGGTAAGGGATCTTGGAGTTTGGTGGATAACCAACTTAAGGTAGCAAGCAGTGCAGGCGGCAAGAGCCAGAGCCAGCATGGTATGTCTTGTATAAAGAGAGGTATGGATTCAGGGAGGAAAATGTTATTCTCCCTCTTCACAAAGCATTGGTAAGGCCTCATTTGGAATATGCAGTGCAATTTTGGAATTCTGTGTACAAAAAGGACATCTTGAAATGGAAAGGGTTCAGAGAAGGGCAACTAATGCATAAGGGGATTGGGGAGCTTGAATATGAGAGAGATTGAAAAAAGTTACAATTAATGTACGCTGGAGAAAAGAGAAAGGGCTGCTGGGTGGGGATAGATTACTGTGTATAAAACATTAACGGCCATAAATAAACTATCTGGGGCATTGTTCACCATAGAACATGTCAGACACGGGACATCCCTTAGATTGAAGAAAAGGTTTTAAGGCTCAAGTTCGAAAGGGTTTCTGGGAGAACTGGTAAGCATGGAACTGTCTTCCAGTGGACGTTGTTATGGCAGTTCATTGGTCAGTAAAAAAAGCTGGATGAGTTTCTCAAACAAGGAATGTACATTCACGGTATTGACATAAGTAGAGTTGGGAGTGAAAGGGTTTGTCACGTGAGGAACGGTAAGCTATGGAACGGCTTCCAGTGGACGTTGTTATGGCAGGTTCATTGGTCAGTTTAATAAAAAACTGGATGAGTTTCTGCAAACAAGGAATGTTACAAGTTCTGGATTGATCATAAAGTAGAGTTGGGAAAGGGTTTGTCACTGTGAGACGGTAAAGCTATGGAACTGTTTTCAGTGGACTGTTATGGCAGGTTCATTGGTCAGTTTATTAAAAAAGCTGGTGAGTTTCTACAAAACAGGAATGTTACAAGTTTACTGGTATGATACATAAGTAGAGTTGGGAAAGGGTGTCACTGTGAGAACGGTTTTAAAGCTATGGAACTGTCTTCCAGTGGACTTGTTATGGCAGGTTCATGGTCAGTTTAATAAAAAGCTGGAGAGTTTCTACAAACAAGAAATGTTACAAGTTACTGGTATTGATACATAAAGTAGAGTTGGGAAAGGGTTTTGTCACGTGAGAACGGTAAAGCTATGGAACGTCTTCCAGTGGACGTTGTGTATGGCAGGTTCATTGGCAGTTTAATAAAAGCTGATGAGTTTCTCAAACAAGGAATGTTACAAGTACTGTATTGAGACATAAGTAGAGTTGGAGGGTTTTCACGTGAGAACGGTAAGCTATGGAAACTGTCTCCGGGAAGTTGTTAGGCAGGTTCATGGTCGTTTAATAAAAAGCCTGGATGAGTTTCTCAAACAAGGAATGTTAAAAAGTGGATTGATACATAAAGTAGAGTGATCCAGGGAAATTTCCATTGCCACTTGGAGTCAGGAAGGAATTTATTTCCCCTTAACCATAAATCTGGTGGGGTTTTTTGCCTTCCTCTGGATCAACAGTTAGGCAGGGAAATGAGGGGATTGCTAGATGGGTTGGACTGGATGGACCTTGTTGTTTGGGGTTATGTATATGGTATGTGTTATTCATAAATGTTTTAGATTTGGTATTTGATGTGTGTTATATATGGCTCCAGAGCTTCTAAGGTTAATTTTATATTTTTGTATGCTGGATTTTTCTTCCTATGGTGGGGTATACAGTATATGTATTAAACCCGAAAACAACTGTAGAAACTAACGTTCCCATATAGATGAGTTTAGTGTAATGGGGGTAGATCCAGTTTAATGCTGTAGGTAAAGATAGAATAAATAAAAGATAACTCCTAGTCACTGTGGTTGGCCGTAGGATCCACAAGAGAGGAGAAGCAGAGCAGGCAGAGACTCCTACACCCCATGATGTAGACTGGCTAATGTGCAGCCTGGAAAGGGGGTTTAAAGGAATTGGATCTGGGAGGACAAGCAATCAGGCCTATCAGGTACTGGGAGGGGAGAGGATTATTCTCCCAATTCACATTCCAGTAAGGGCAAGCATTGTGAAAAAAAAATGGAAGATAAGGAGAATGAAGCGAAAGCTGATATTAAAAGAGTAATCATATATATCTATATCCTCGATGATATGTAATTCTCTTACATAGATTAATCGGTAGGGGTCCCAGTTCTCTGAGCGAGATTTATCATTTGCACCCCTTAAGAATAAAGGTTTGAGCTGCATAGTCTGTGTATTTGTATATATTATCTAAGCTCAATTATTTGCCTGCTCCCTATTATATCCCTGGACCTTTAAGGGCAGTTCAGCCAGAAGGAAGATTATAAGCTCTGATAGCTCATAGGCTCCCTGGAAGAGGTCATTAGAGATGAGCGAAACTGCTAAAATGTTCTGAATAAAGTGATAATCCTTGAACTTGAAAATCTAGAACGTTCAAGATTCTCAAATCCGGACGTCCGATCCGAATGTCAAACGTTCGAGGATTTTTGAAAAATTTCCAAATGGGTTCAGAGAAAAAATTGGGAAAGTGGATATTCCAGAATTTACGCTAGATCCACGATTGCGGATCTCGGAGATTCGCCTTGAAAACGGCGTGTGGATCTGCGATCCAGTCATCTCTAGGGGTCATACTAAATAAAGAGGAAGCAGGTATGGACAGGTAGGGATTGTATATTTGTCTCTCTAGTGTTAGGCTGACGCTAGGATACTGCCCTGGAGGGGCGATAACTAAAGGTATCCATTTTAATATTAGTGTGGTGATTCCCCTTCATCGTTGCATACATGTCTAATTCTTATATCTAATTTATGTTAGTGTAGTTACGTGCTGGGTATCTCTATGTAAGGTATGTATAACTATAAATGTATGTATGTGTGGTATTTATATTAGTATGTATATACTATAGTTAAGGACATATTGTTTTATTACATAGAGACACTTGGGGATACAGCCCTGTACAATAATATGCAAAAGTCATAGAAGGGGAACAAAAATATAAACTAATATATAAATAATTATGTACATTAAATACAAGAGCTTGAACCTGTGACATGAGGTCCCTGCCCTGTAGAGCTTGCAATCTAGTTATAGAGAAGAAAAATAAGTGTTCACAATTTATATTTGTAAGCAATGAAGAAAATTTGGATGAGTTATATAAGGATTCCAAAGGAAACATTAATGTTTGCTGACAGTGCCAATGTTTGTTAAAACAGTCACCAGAGTACAATAATACAAGGTCATATTCCGTATTGTCCCAAGCTTGTGCAATATTAATAACCACAAAAATGTGCTGCTGCCTTTTCCTAATAAAGGGGAGAATGGAGAATATCATTACTTTATAGATATATATACGGGTCACAGCGACACAAATCTAGCAGGGTTTGGTTGGTTTGAAGGTGTAACACACAACATTATTACGCTTGTAAAGGGCATCTATGGTACCAAAAATAGTTCCCAAGTCTTTCCAGAGAGGTAGAAGAAGTTCTATACCAACCTTCCTGGGTTGTGATGAGCTGTTTTTTGCTGCCTTCTATAATGCACAGTCAAAGCAAAAATTATATCAGTAATAAAATCCCTTTAATTCATTAAAGGGAAAGTCCACTCAAAAGAAAACTTTGTTCTAAATGTAAAGTTACCCCCCAAAACCCCACTTTCGTGATATTCACAGCTTCCAAAGACGCTCCTGAACTTTCTTACTGACGGGTCCTTTGCTGTCTATTTACTGCTCCCAGGGACTTCTGTGCCGATAGCCGCTTTAGTTCCGGTCAAGGCTGTCAGTGATGTGGACTGATGTCACAGTTGCACCTTAACTGCAGCCGCAACCAGGAAGTGAAGCAGCAGCAAAGTAGGAGTGGAGAGGACCGGGTCAAGTAAGGAAGTTCAGAGCATCTTTTGAAAATGGGATATCGCGAAAGTGGGGGCTTGGGGGGGGGGGGGGTAATTTACATGTTGGCATCAAGATAGTTTACTTGGAACAGGGATATAGGATTGGTTTTCCACCTCCCATATTGTTTGGTGAGGATCACCAAGCCAAAGAAATCTGATCCTGCCAGTCTTCCTCCTGGCTTCAGCACTATCTTTAATACAGGAATAGTCCAGGACTAACCAAGCAGATGAAACTGTTGGTGTTGTAGATCCTCAACGAAATGACATTGTGAAGTAGGATAATCAATCGACCTCCCTGCACCAGGTACTTTCCATTTTTAAATATTACATTTTAGAGTATAGTTACCTTTAAACAAAAAGCGGAGCAAGAACTGACAGTAAATAAGACATGAACAATAATGAAAAAACATCCATAAATACATATATTTTCACGTAAATCATGAACCATTCCATCGGGTGATGCAACGCTATAGTTAAAGTGAAATTAAATTTCTTTAGCTTCAACCGGCTCCTGTAAATTGATTGAAGAACAAGAGGTAGGGCAGAGATTCTTTATCTCCCATTCTTCAATCAAAGCATTAAAGGAATGGTTGTTTTTTCAATAAACTATTCCTTTAAGGAAAACATCAATTAAGTGAGTGCACTGGGTTATTAAAGAGAAAAATGCTGTCTTAGTGTGACTATCCCCCTCAAGATCAGTCATGAGTCAGTGGGGTAGCAGCCCTGGAGGTTGATCCTGGGTCAAAAAGCATTGATCACAGCTGAATGTAACAGATAACAGCCATGTAGTAAATGCTTAATGGAGATACGGCCACACCACTTTATTATAATAATAATTGAGAGCTCTAATATCGCGCCACACGTAAAACCCACCCCTTTTCCACGCCCCTTTATATTACATAATTAAATTGAAGTTTTAAATTTTATATTTTACACAATCCTAATACATGATAATTCATTATATAATTAGACCAATCTTTATCAGGCTATAATTACACCTAGATTCCCGGCCAACACAGCATTTTAAGATAGATCAAACATGGGGGAAAACATGCTTAATTATAATTAATTAAATATAGTGGACACCAAGTCCATAAAGCACGAATTATACTATGGTACGTCCCCTTGTAATTTAAGAATTAGAATCACGAGGATTTGACATAGTTTAAAGCCCACCATTGCCTTTTTACAACGGCTAACGAATGCATCCGAGTAGCGTTGATATTCCGTCTTATAGATTAACACTAGTTCGGCCACAGTATAGCACAAATATCCTATAATAATACCTGAACAATAATACACCAAGTACCATTCAGCGATGATGCCTATAAGGCTACACTTGTTGCAATGATATTACAATGGAAGACTCTCCCTCACTCATAGTCATATACTATGACGCCACTCTCTTATAGAGAAAGCCCCACCCAGTCACCTCCCACGGTCGGACTATCCCCTGTCAGATAAAACTAATATATAATAAAGTCTCCTAGACATCTTCGGCTCACTAGCCTCATCTGGATCGGAACACACTTTAGATGACGAAGGCATCATTGCTATGCGAGAAACCGGGTGTGGTGCACCAAATCGTACGACCAACCCCCATCAGCCGCCCATCTCGTAGATCCGCGATGTACATCTTATCGTCGCATTAATCTTGTGTAGAGCGGTCGCATTAAAAGCATAAAAGCAATGGGGACTCCTAATGCGAGGGAGTATAGTTATGACGAAGATACTGCAGCCTACGGTCTGAGGATTACTAATAGTTCACCGGCAAGAAACTGCCGTGATATTGAAAGTGGATGGGTCGAATCATCGTAAAAAGTTAGAGTGTCGCATGGGGTGTTGCTGACGGCAGCAGTCTGGACGCCGGCATGTTTAATAGCGGATGATGATGTGGGTGTTGTGTTGTTGACGGTGCGATGTACCAATGGTTATCTAGGCCCGTCTGAATAAAGTTTACGCGATTTATAATGATCATGAGGCTTCACTTGGAGTCCCACTCAGGTATTCGCTAGGGGTTATTGTTCTTAACGATAGACCGTATAGGTCTGTGTAAATGAGTATACAAGTAGAGGCAGCGTCCGTTTTATATATATATATATATAATATTATATATTTAGGAGTTTTTCCCCATTTGCTTACCAAAAAATATAGATTTTTAAGTGACCTGTCACATTTATGTGACTTATGCACATGCTGATTGCGCACGCTGTGGAGATCATTGTAAACATCTGACGTCCTCCCAGATTCCTGGTCTATGAGGGTTCCACACGGCATACTCCACCCCCTCAGATTCCAGGTCTATGAGGGTTCACTACGGCAGATACTCCCACCCCTCAGATTCCCGGTCTATGAGGGTTCACTACCGGCAGGATACTCCCACCCCCCTCAGATTCCGGTCTATGAGGTTCACTACCGGCAAGATACTCCCACCCCCCAGGAAACTGCAGAAAACATTGGGGTTTTTTTTACCAAGATTTTTATTTTTTGGCCCATATTTAATTGGGGGGCTCAGTCGCTATGGTTACAGCCTTATAATGGTACACAACACCCCATAATGACAACGTGAAAAAAGTTTACTTGAGCATTTGCAAATTAATGAATGTAAAAAAAAAACGAGGAATACATGTACATAGAAATTCGCTGCCTTGCTCAATACTTGTCGATGCAACTTGGGAGCAATTACAGACTTACATATTTGAATATGATTGCCACAAGCTTGACACACCATCCATGGGCAGTTTTGGCCCATTCCTCTCTGCTAGATCCAGCAGGTTGGATGGGAAGTTCGGTGCTCAGACATTTTAAGATCTCTCCAGAAATGTTCAATCTAGTCTGGGCTCTGGGGCCATCAAGGACATTCAGAGTTGTGCTGAAGCCACTCTTAGGGTTGTTGTCCTGCTGAAAGATGAACGTCGCCCCGTTTTTAAGAGCGCTCTGGGGTGATTTCTCAGTTTCTTTATATTAATTAATTTGCCAAAACCTTCAAGTAAACTTTTTTGAGTCATTCTGGGTGTTGTGTGTAGAATTCTGAGGAAAAGGAATTGAATCCATTTTGGTATAGGCTTTGTAACTACAAATGTGGAAAAAATTGATGAACTGTGATTACTTTTGGAGGCCCTGTGTCTATAATGTAACATTGATTGCTCCAGGGTATCTAAATTAGTTTGTTATAAAAAGGGACCAACTCATCCATACAAAGGAATTGCTAATGAATAATGACTTCTGGATGAATAATCACAGCGCAGAATCATCTTTCTTTGAGGACCTGTCTCTCTGGATGGTAGATATACATTTTTGTCTATATCTGGGGCAAAGTCGATGAATAGTTACATTTAACGATTTCATTTAAAGGGTAAGTTTTGCTTTTATTTCATAGTATTATAGATGGATAGATTCCACGTGTAATTTCACTAAACCAACAAACCTTCAATAAAACACCAAAGTTCCTAATTTAAACCACAAGGACATGTGAGCCAAGTTCAAAGATCCAGAAGAATTCTCATTGTAAGATCCATGTGGATGCCTGGGAGACCCTATATTAACACACTAACGGCCTCCTGTCATGCCCAGAAAACATCTCTCACACTTGTCCTTTCTTCTCACAATTATAGTTCATGCCCATCTCATATCCCAGCTAGACTACTGTAACACCTTGAGGATTTAAAGATCCAGAATTACTCTCTTGTATGATCCGTTTTGCAATATTGCCACCATGTATGTTCAGCCGGATCCTTCTTAGAAAGCACAGCACGCCAGTTCTTTTATATCCATGAGGTATTTAAAAAAGTTTGCTATGAAGACAGTGGTTTGCCTTGATCTTTGCGGTTATGTGCTAATTTAAAGTTGGATAAATTTAACTACATCTCTCCTTGAATTCCTGTTCAACTGCCCCACATGGATCTTGGAAGCTGCACTACAACTCTCACATGGCAAAGAAACTTTCAGTCTCGATCTCGTCGGTTCGTTGTTTAAAACCCATGAATTGGCTTTTCATTAAAAGTTCACCCAGTTTTTCCCCCCATCTTGCTGTCAACTGTGGTGAAGGGGTATAAATTCACTTACTGTTTCATCGTAGCTATTAATGGATAAAAATCTTGTTTTGGCTGTTTCCCCCACAATCATAAAGACATACTGATAGGTTGTATGTGTCAAAAAAGGCTTCGATTGTAAGCTCTCAGGGCAGGGCCTGATGTGAATATAAACATGTAATTGTAAAGCGCTACGGAAGATGCTGTCACAATTTAATCTACAATAATATAGTAGATAAAAAAATAAAATCTGTTCGAATTCATACCACGCTTGCCACAAGTAGTAATAAACCTAATAGCACTGTTTGATTCTTCTAAATTTAAGTTTCATTTATTCTGGTTTCCCATGATCCTTTGCTGGTGAAGATGTAGTCCAATTTAAGTCTATGGGGATTGTACCAAAAAAGGATTTGTCTCCCAGGGTGGTGCAACCAAAAGCACAGGAGCTTGGGAAGAAAAGGAGGAGCAGAAATGACAATAACCTACATTCAACCACTCATAGCATTGTGAAGGTACAAATATAGAAGTTTGTATCATCATTATGGGAGAGAACACCTTAACTTAATTTAATATTAATCATATTAATAATATCATTCTCATTTAAGCCTATCACAGTCTTTACCCCCATTGTAACCACAAACACAGTGTTACTTATGTAAAACAAGCACCCATTGGTTCCAGATACACACCAAGCCATCCTTTCCTATTAGAAATAGTCTTAATATACAGTAGACATACAAGCTTCACTTTGATTATGTAAAGAGTAAATGGTTTGTTCGCCGGAGGCTGGGATATTTTGTGTATAATGTGGTAAACTGTCTAGTGCAAAGTTGAGTTGAAATAAATGATTTATAGTGACAGGTTATGGGAGACACAAAAAGCAATAAAAATATCTGTCAAGCCTGAAAGACTTTAAATAAATAAGGGAAGTGTTAATTATAATTGGATAACAATTTCCTCTCACAGATTTAAGCTGGGTACACATCATGCAATAATTTGGGCTGACCAAGCGACATTTCAGTGTTTCGGTCCCAAATATCGGATGGTTTCCTGCCCTGGCTGCGACCGGCATACAACCGTTTTTTTTTTTTTCTGCCATCACTGTGATGACTCCTGAGCTCCGCGGGGGTTTGCACTCTTTATCTAGGGTTGCATATTTGAATTTATTCAATATGATGGTTAATGTGTGATCATATGATTGCAATCATTGAAATATTAACCAATCACAATTGGATTTGGTCCTTCAGCAGCAAACCTATATAAGAGGTGCAAACTCCCGCAGAGCTCAGAAGTCATCACAGTGATGGCAGAAGAAAGAGACGAAGGCAACACTGGTGGCGTTTGCAGCGCCGGCGGTGTCACTCTCAGCCACCGTGACATGCCCGATGGGGCGACATCATCGGCGGTTGGTGTCGCTGGGCTAGAATAAAGGCGAGCCATATGAGCTGTGGGACACCTTAAGCCCCAATGGCACTTGTCAGTGCCACAAGGGCCCTTCCAAGGACCACAAGGGCACTATAAAGTCAGGGACGGGGTCCTGTTCGAACTGTGGAATCCTTAAAGTCCTAAAGGGCCCTGTAGGGCCACAATGGTCCTTGTAAGGCCACAATGGTCCTTCCAAGGGCCACATAAGTGCTGGGATTGTGGTCCCAGTCGAGTTGTGGGACCCCTAAGCCCCAAGGACCCTTGTTAGGGGTGCCGGTTTGAGACTCAGGACCCTGAATGTCCACTCGGAAATCCTCGAAACTTGCGAGAATTTTCAAAAATTTTCCAACAGAGTTCGGAAAAAGTTCAAAGATCGATTTCGGGGAAAATCGTCAAGGCAGTGAGAGTTTTTTTTTTAAACAAAGTTTATTCATACCTGACACTCCCAGACAGAGTGCAAGGATGAGCACAGGACAGGTTAGTAGGAGCACAGGACAGGAAACTTCTCTCTGCTACTGAGGACTGGAAAGAACAGTGTCAGGTAAAGCGGTGTGGATCATGGTCAAATTTCTGCATGGGAGGTTACACGGGTAATGTGGTTTGGGAGACACAGTGAGTCTGTCACTGTTAACATTTAACTTTTAACTAGTAAGGCAGTACATAGTTAAATGATAACAGTGGCTGACGTCTGGGAAATATGTGGGATGGTGGGAGCTCGGTAGTCTATCCCTGAGAGACCCACCTTACATTGCTCTGCTCTGGCTTCCTCCAAAGTCCCACCCAGATGTTTATATTCAGTTTAACTGTTAAAACAGTCTGAGCAGAAATTTGAAGGAGACTGAAAGCAATGTATGAGGGTCTCGGAATATAACCAGATTTCATTACCCAGTTTATTGTAATGAAATGTGATTAATTCCTGAGATACCCAGTGTAGTCAGCCCTCCAGTTTATTTCCCAGTGTGGAATCAGCTCTCCTGTTAATTACCTAGTGTTAAATCAGCCCTCCATTTCATTTTTCCAGAGTTAATCAGACTCCATTTCCATACCCAGTCTTAATCAGTCCTCCAGTTCATTTCTTATGTTAAAAGCCTCCATTTAATACCCAGTCTTAATCAGCCACTCCAGTTCATTACCCTAGGTAATCAGCCCCAATTCATTACCAGTGTTGATCAGCGACCGTTATTTCCCAGTGTATCAGCCCTCCAGTTTTTAACCCGTCTTAATCAGCTCTCAGTTTACCAGGTTATAGCCCCAGTCATAACCAGTTTAATCAGCATCTCCAGTTTATTACCCAGGGTTAATCAGCCCTCAGTTCTTACCCAGTGTTAATCAACCCTTATTTTAATACCCAGTCTTAATCACCCTCCAGTTCATTAACAGTCTTAATCAGCTCTCCAGTTATTACCCAGGGTTAATCAGCCCTCCAGTTCATTACCCAGTGTTAATCAACCCTCATTTAATACCCAGTCTTAATCAGCCTCCAGTTCATTACCCAGTGTTAATTTATGCTCTCCAATAATTACCGTGTAGTCAGCCCTCCAGTTTATTTCCCAATGTAAATCAGCCTCGTTTCATTACCTAGGGTACTTCGCCCTTCAGTTAATTTTTCCTGTGTTAATAGCCCCTCCGGATAATTTCCAGTGTTAATAAGCCTCCATTTCATTCCCAGTGTAGTCAGCCTCCAGTTCATTTCTAGTGTTAATCAGCCCTCCACTTCATTACCCAATCTTAATCAGCTCTCCAGATCAATACCCAATGTAGCACCCACCAGTTTATTTCCTAGTGTGAATCAGTTCTCCTGTTAATTACTTAGGGGCAATTTATAAAGAGTGGTCTTTTCGCCAAATAATTAGGCCGCAGCACAATCGCACGAAAAAATCGCCAGTTGGGGTTAGTTTCGCATTATTTAAAAATAGCAGAAAAACACACTGCGCTAAAAAGGCGAACGACTATGAGGTTTGAGGTCTGCAACTTATAACGCTGGTGCGAAAAAAGTATCGCCAGCGAAAACTGTAACGCCATCTAAGAAGACTGACATTGCGAAAACCATTCCAAAACCAGGAAAAGCCCACTAGAAAATGATTGTCAGTTCAAATGGCTCACGTCTCATCACATTTACCAAGAAGTGCAGCCATGTCTATTAGTCAATCTTTTAGAATTTCTCAAATGCGAATACAATTTTCTCTTTGCACTGCCACATTCGCCTTGTAATGCCTGCGATCGCCTTTTCAGGCCATTCCATTGGTAAGTGCGCGGTCGCCTTCTAATTGTAGCGTTCGCCTTTTCAAGGCATATTCATTAGAATGCCATGCGTCGCCTTATCTAAGTGCCGTTCGTCCTTTCTAATGGTTGCTGCTTCGCCTTGCTAAGGCGCTTTTACCCAAGGCAATTTCATTCTTAATGCGCGTTCGTTTTGTCAAGGCATATTACCCAGTAGAATGCCTTTTCGCTCAAACAATGACTTTTCACCACCTTAGGGTTAGCGTAATTTTGCTATTTTAACAGACCCAAAAAACACCTTTCGCTCTTTTATAAAAAACCGCCTTTTCGCTCTAAATACCATTGCGAAGTAGCGAAAAGGGTGTAGCGATAGCTCGCGGAAACGGTTTCGCCATTCGTTAACGCTACCTTTATAAATAGCGTTAACTGTCTTTTTGGCGAAAACCCATGCGAAAAGCGAATGCGAAAACATTTCGCTACTTTTCGCTCTTTTATAAATATGCCCCATAGTGTACTTAGCCCTTCAGTTCATTTCCCAGTGTTAATCATCCCTCCACTTCATTACCCAGTTTTAATCAGTTCTCCAGCACATTACCCAGTGTAGTTAGCCCATCGGTTATATATATGCATGACTGGGCACGTGTCTGTGTGACTGTGTGCATGACTGACCGTGTCTGTGTAACTGAACCTGTGTCTGCATGTGTATACGAGACTGAGCCTCTGTCTGCGTGACTGAACGTGTGTCTGTGTCACTGAGTATGTCTGCTTCTGAGTATGTGTCTGTGTGACTGTGTGTGTGTCTGCATGACTGAGTGTGTTTCTGTGTGACTGAGCATGTCTTTTGGTTTGTTTGCTTTCTGGTCATTATTTTCCCTTAAGCACCCCCTACGTATTGATACAGCAGTTTTGGATCCAGTTGATTTTGTATATCTAAGTGGTGCTCCTATTTCTAGTTTTAGCTTTGACTGGGCACATCTGCAGCCCATCCAACAATATTTGGTGTTGACAATTCTGATCATGAGCTCGATAAACCAGAACCACAGTTAAAATGGAAATTGTAATAATCCGAACATTAATTCCCCCAAACCCATCTCTAGTCATTTGTTGTAAGCAAGAATAAGCAGAATAGTGACTTTTATTTTTTCACCATCTGAAGGATATTTATAACAGGGTAAATAGAGGAGCAGCTCGAACCGAGACCCCCTTCTCTGGAGGGCCTTTGTTGGGGGTCGTGCAGCTCAAACCAGGACCCCCGGCGGCTCTTAAAAGGTCCCTTAAAAGAGCCCATCTGGTGACACCAGCTCCGCTGAGGCCACTGACCCCAAGAAGTACCCCTCAGCGAGGCCACCGGAGCCGGAAATCATCTACTTTCGATTTTTGAAAAACGTCTATTTTTGAAAATTCCTGAACATTCGAGAATTCTCCAATGTACAAGGATTTTCGAATGTTCAGCAGGCTTCGAACGGCCACTTCCGAAAATCCCTGAACGTCCGGAGATTCCCGAAAAAAATTCCGCTCCCAGATTGCCAAACGGCCGGACGTCCAGGGGTACCGCAGCTCGAAACCGGGACCCCCTCCTGGGTCCTTACAAGGACCATTGCGGCCCTGACAAGGGCCCTTTGGGGCTTAAGGGGTCCCGCAGCTCAAACCGGGACCCCCCTCCCCAGCACTTGTAAGTGCCCTTGTGGCCCTAGCAAGGGCCTTTTGGGGCTTAAGGGGTCCCACGGCTAAAACCGGGACCCCCTTCCCCAGCCCTGTCAGGGCCCTGGCAGCACTAAGAAGTGCCCTTGCGGTGCTAACAAGGGCCCTTTGGGGCTTAAGGGGTGCCACAGCTCAAACCGGGACCCCCTCCCCGGCACTTATAAGTGCCTTTGCGGCTCTTGGAAGGGCTCTTGCGGCCCTGACAAGGGCCCTTTGGGGCTTAAGGGGTCCCGCAGCTCGAACCGAGACCCCCTTCTCTGGAGGGCCTTTGTTGGGGGTCATGCAGCTCAAACCAGGACCCCCGGCGGCTCTTAAAAGGTCCCTTAAAAGAGCCCATCCGGTGACACCAGCTCCGCTGAGGCCACTGACCCCAAGAAGTACCCCTCAGCGAGGCCACCGGAGCCGGAAATCATCTACTTTCGATTTTTGAAAAACGTCTATTTTTGAAAATTGTCTACTTTCAAATTTCTGTTTTTGAAAATCATCTACTTTAGATTTTCTATTTCGAAAATCATCTAATTTAGATTTTGATTTTCGAAAATAGTCTACTTTCGGTTTTCGATTTTCGATAATCATCTACTTTTGATTTTCGATAATCATCTACTAAACCGGGTTCCCGTGAAATTCCGAAAGTTTCGACAGAACTTCGAAACCCTCGGATTCGATTTGAAAAACTGGGCTCTAATCGAACCCACATTACATCTCTAAAGCTGAATTGTACTCGTGATCTGAAGATTTCCTGTGAATAGAAGTAAACACAGGGGCGAAGACCTAGCAGTTTAGGTGTTTCCCCATAATATTTCTTTTTTAGTTCAATTTCCTACCTTATGGCCATAATTTTGCCTACAATGGCCTAAGGTGACATCCTGTATGCTTCAGTTTTTTTTTTAAGTTTTTTTTATTACTACATTTTTTTTTGTGATAAATCATGTCCCCCCTTTTAATATACGGTAAGGAATGTTTATTGTTACCATAAAGAAGTTGTATACAATTTATACAAATGGTTGATACAATAGCAGTTTAGGTTTTGAACATTGTCTGAAATGTTTGGTTTCGGTTTTATTATTATACACTATCACTGTAAAGTTTAAATTTTGCCACTTTGTAAATATGGTGAAACTGTCTCCAGACATTTTAGGCTCCAGAAAATACTGTTAAGGTGACCATACATTAGGCCGATTTTATGTACAATCCAACATACAATCTGACATTTCCATCGATTGGCCGAAAAATTGTACATTTTCCCATTCTTATCACGCGACATTAGATCGTAAAATCGATCGTAATTACGATCGGGAAAGTCGGTTTTTAAGTCGATTGGTAAAATGATTGTAGAGTTTTCTTAAGTTCCGATTAAATGTGAATGTAATGTAACCTCACAACGGACGACATTCGACATTAATCACAAAACAAATTGAATGTCGAACAATATTTATTGTACATCTTGGTACAATTAACATTGTACATCTGTCTATCAAAGTATCGGACGGTTTAAGATCAAAATTTCGATCGTAATTGTGTATGGCCACCTTTACAGTTTGCAAACATATGGAGGACTACTGGTTGCCTTTCCCTACTAAATCCAATAACCTGCTCCCCTATTTGTACATTCACCATTTTGTTAAATGTATTAGTTATGGTCAAAAGTGGTTGTTGGACAGGTCCTCTGGGGTATATCTAAAATCTCTGCCCATATTTCAACTGACTGAAATATTGTGGCAGCCTGTGTGTACCAGGCCTAACAAATACACAATGGCAAATTCAGCATTTCTTCCCATAGAAATCCGGTTAGTCGGCACTGTAAGAACTGCAGATACACGTGACCACATTTATAGCTATAACTAAACGCATTATCGGCATTTTAACTACTTTATGTTAAGGAAACAGAGACTAAAATGAAATGTAAATATCCTTGATGGGGGGATAATCTGGCAAGTTGGTGTTTATTGTGTTTTCTTAATAATCCCTGTAAAAATAGCACATGGCGATCAGAATGACAGGTTCGTTTTTAGTCTGATAATTGTATTCTTACACCTCTGTCTACCACCATTCACAGCTTCCATTAAACGGCCGTATTTAAATAACTATGAAAATATCCCACACCAGACTGAATGCAGATGATGGAGTAACTGAAAAGTCAGTGTTGTGAGTGTAAATGATCATTTGGTAATGGGACAGAAAGTGTGAAATCAATGTGAAGTAAAGGAGAATAACTGACAATCAGACCTTGTATTAATATGCAGACAGACAATTCTTTAGAATCTATTGAAAAAGTCCAGCAAGGCTATTTCCGCCCTAGAATAATTATATGGTGTGAGAGCTAAAACAAAGCTATAACAAGGGTGCCCAGAGATATTATGGAACACTAAGGATTGTTTTATTTGCTCCACAACCTTTATGGAATTAAAATAATTTAATTAAAATGTATTATTTGATTAATATTAATGTGAATATAATAGATATATGTCCTTCTTCATAGGGAAGGTGCTGACTTATTTCATTATTTACTGTTTCAGCAGTGCTGGGGGCCCACAAAGAGATATTAGATATAGGGCCAATAGAGTGCTGGGGGATGATTACACCAGGGCTGACCTGGATGAATAATATAAGGAGTCCACCAATTTTTCCCCCTCTGCTTTCCTCACTTGTTTATATATTTCACTGCTCCTGACTGGTTTTATATGTGACTGATTTTCTCTTGCTACCAAACCCCGTTCAGAAATCTTCGCACATTCAGGAATTTTGAAGGATTTGCGGCCATTTGAGGATTACTAAATTCAGTCGTTCAAGGATTATCGAATGTCCGAAAGTCCTGTGGCCAGATGTTCTGCGGTCCTGTGGTTCAACCAAGGACCCCCTCCTGGGTCTTTAGAAGGACCATTGTGGCTCTCGGAAGGGCTTTTTGAGGCTAAAGAGGTCCCGCAGCTCAAACCCCCGACACTTATAAGGCCCCTTGTGGCACTGACAAGTGCTTTTTGGGGCTTAAGGGGTCCCGCAGCTTGAAACCAGAACCCCCCTACTAGGCACTTATAAGTGCCCTTCTGGCCCTCGGAAGGGCCCTTGTAGTACTGACAAGTGCCTTTTGGTGCTTAAGGAGTCCTGAAAGGGCCCTTCCAAGGGACCCCCGAATGTTAGGCCACTGGTCTTAATCAGTAGCTAATTGCAGCCTAAATAAGGAAATGTACCAACATCCTGGCTAAACCTCATTTCAGGTATATTTGTATTGAATGAACGTGCAGTTATACAATGACATGCATTTTAAATGCCTCTCCAATATTTTCCACATTTACACATGGCTTCCTGTGAAGACTTGTTTCCAGTGAGTACACTTATCTGACACAGCCCTTAAATTGGATGATTATATAGTCCCAATTAAACAGATAATATGTAATAAGCTTGAGCCATATATTCTATAAAGCAATTGCGACCTCTGTACTAGATCTGACTATGAAGCTTATCAAGCTTATATGCTTGTGAAGGTTCTCATTCATCCAGGTCACCAAAGAAAGGAAAATAAAAAATCATTATAGGGTGTTCTGTAGTGTGTTTATTCATTGTACAGTACACTTTCAGTTTTACTTATTTTTCTTGTCATTGTATTAACCATAGAATCTATATTAATTTTCAAAGATTATGAAACAGTGAAACAACCAAATCAAGCTTGGTAGTTTGGGGTTAAAAAAATGGGGGTTATCTTGTAATCAAGATGTCATTCCCTGCCTGTCTGCGGACCATTACACCGAACAATTTGGGCATCGTGTCCCTTTGAAAGAAGAAGAATAGGGCAGTGTCTCCTTCAAAAACCTAGTCTGGATGAAGTGACGTAGCAGTGACTCCATTCTCCCCAAGTTCCCACCGGCATCTGTCATGGCCCATGGGGTCCACACCCTATCAGCGTTCCTCTCAGGGAATGAGATGTTCCTTCATTCACAGACCCACCAATTCTTCGGCAGTAATTGTGTTTCAATAAGGACAGATTTTGCTTCCAAGTGTCTGCGATTAAACTGCATGTAGCGCCACATGCACTATGAATTTTTTTACTGCTACTCATGAGTAGGGATGGCCGGTTCGCGGATCCGAACCCGGATCCGCCGCAGATTTATCCCGTTCGCAAATGGCGGATTTTTCCGGATTTTCCAGATTTTCCACCTTCCAAACTTCCGATTCGCGGATTTTTCGTATTTTCGGAAATTTTCGAAATTACGAGTTTTCACGTATTTTCGAAAATACATATTTTCCAAAATACATGAAATACGTATTTTCGAATTTTTTTTCGAAAATACGAAAAATCTCGTTATTTCAAGGGTATTTTTAATTTTAATGGGTCCGCTCGCGGATTTTTGAATTTTCGAATTTTTTCCTCGAGCGGACCGGATTTTGCGAAGTTCGGACATCTCTACTCATGAGAGAGCTGAGGGATATGTCTATCAAATACGTCCCACAAATAGTGTCTACATACTGTATAACTCCCACCTCTAATTGTTTGAGGTACAGTGCCAAAGATTGTAGATGGTTCGGGGAAGGATTTTTCTGCAAACTAGTAATGTTTTTACTTAAGGTATAAACTTGCAAGTATAAGCTTGATATATCTGTTGTATTCAATTAGATCAACTGGACTTGAAGTTTAGTTCTTGAAGACGTTCATCCAGGTCTCATTCATCCACGTCACTAATTGGCGCCAAGCCCGGCGCCAATTAGTGACGTCAGCCGGCGCGCCAGTACATGGACTGATCGTGCGGCTGCCGGAATGGAGAGGACGCTGCTGCCAGGAATGGAGAGGACGCTGATCTTCTTCAAAGGTGAGTGACTCGAGTATAAACCGAGTCCGAGTTTTCAGGCTGATTTTTCAGCCTGAAAAACTCGGTTTATACTCGAGTATATACGGTAGTTACGGTGGATGGCGATAAAGCAAATGTTTTGAATATTTTTTGTCCCTATACACTATAGAAGATCCAAGTACAGATATCGTAGAGTATAGTAGCAATAATGGTATAAAATATTCAAGTGCACTTTGGTTAACCAAGGATATGGTACAGAAAGAACTAAATAAGGTTAATATTAATAAATCTCCTGGACCGGATAAAATACATCCTCGGGTACTTAGGGAGCTAAGTTCAATTTTATCTAGGCCATTGTTTCTTATTTTTGTTGATTCCTTCATGTCTGGAGGTGTGCCTCTGGATTGGAAAAAGGCTTATGTTATTCCAATATTCAAAAAGGGTAGTCATTCAGAGCTGGGTAATTACAGGCCTGTAAGTTTAACTTCAGTAGTGGAGAAGGTACTGGAAAGTTTAATATGGGAACATGTTCTAGAGTATGTTTCAAGGGCTGACATTATAAGTAGTAACCAGCATGGATTTAGGAGGAATAGATCTTGTCAAACTAACTTGCTTGGCTTTTATGAGGAAGTAAGTAGAAAGTTAGACTTTGGCATAGCAGTAGATGTAGTTTACTCGGATTTTGCAAAGGCTTTTGATACAGTCCCCCATAGGCGATTAATGTATAAGCTAAGATCTGTTGGTCTGGGGAGACACATTTGTACATGGATAGAAAATTGGTTAATGAATAGGATGCAGAGATTAGCTGTTAACGGGGCTTCATTATTATGGACTAAAGTGCTAAGTGGGGTGCCACAGGGTTCTGTGTTGGGGCCGCTTGTTTTCAATCTATTTATTAATGATTTGGAAGTGGGTATTGTCAGCAAGGTTTCTGTATTTGCTGACGACACAAAACTTTGTTGACCATTAAAAACTTCAGAGGATGTGCAATCATTGCAGGGGGATCTAGATAGATTGTCACATTGGGCTGCTAAGTGGCAGATGAGATTCAATGTTGATAAATGTAAGGTGATGCATTCTGGAATTAAAAATCCTTGTGCTGCTTATACTATAAATGGCTCTGTGTTAAGTGAATCCCTGTTGGAAAGGAATCTTGGAGTTTTGGTGGATAACAAACTTAAAGGAAGCAAGCAGTGCCAGGCGGCAACAGCCAGAGCCAGCAGGGTATTGTCTTGTATAAAGAGAGGTATGGATTCAAGGGAGGAAAATGTCATTATCCCTCTTCACAAAGCATTGGTAAGGTCTCATTTGGAATATGCAGTGCAATTTTGGAATCCTGTGTACAAAAAGGACATCTCTGAAATGGAATGGTTCAGAGAAGGGCAACTAAATTAATAAGGGGATTGGGGGAGCTTGAATATGAAGAGAGACTGGAAAAGTTACAATTATGTATGCTGGAGAAAAGACGCTTGCATGGGGATATGATTACTGTGTATAAATACATTAACGGGCCATACAATAAACTATCTGGGGCATTGTTCACCAATTGAACATGTCAGAGGACACAAGGACATCCCTTAAGACTTGAAGAAAAAAGGTTTAGGCCTCAAGTTGGGAAAGGGTTTTTCGCTGTGAGAACGGTAAAGCTATGGAACTGTCTTCCAGTGGACGTTGTTATTGCAGGTTCATTGGTCAGTTTAAACAAGGAATGTTGCAAGTTACTGGTATTGATACATAAAGTAGAGTTGATCCAGGGAAATTTCCGATTGCAACTTGGAGTCAGGAAGGAATTTTTTCCCCCTTCATAAATTTGGTGGGTTTTTTTGTTTCCTGGATTAACAGTTAGGCAGGAAATGAGAATATTGCTAGATGGGTTGGACTGGATGGACATATGTCTTTATTCAACCTCAAATACTATACTATACTATACTATCACCAGGATCACCAGAAAGTATTCTTATGAGTAATATTTGAAAATTGTATTTCCTAACATCCCAGTATCATACAGTGTGATTACTGACCATTGAGTTTTTTGCACATGCTCAGTCCTAAGATACTGCAGGAACTTGTTACAGTTGGTCACACCCACTAGAAGCCAATTCCTTTTACAGGACAGATTAGGCAATGGACAAATGACTGAGTCCAGGGGTGTGGCCAGTCACTGCACGTAAACACAGTTATTTCATCCAGTTTTTTATGGGGTTACATTTACTTTAATGCTATTTACTGTAGTGGGATTTATTGGTATTTTTAGAGGGAATATTTTCAGATTCTGGAGTGTAAAAAATTGGGTTTAGTTCTCCTTTATATGTTTTAGGTATATGTACGTGCTTCCCAGACCATTTCCCAGGTCCCTGAGCCATTTACACTAAAGGTGTGTAAACACAGTTCCAAACTGTGTAAGATGACAGACAGAATCATCTTTGACAGATAGGAGTACACACAGTCACAATCGTTCTTTCTATATAAAGTATACAGTTTAATTGACATCAGGCAGGGAGGCTAAAATCTGCAAGCACTTCAAAACTTTTAAAGTTAGAACTTTTAAATCATATTAAATCCTATTTGCATTAGTGTGCACACACCTCTAAACTAATACTTGTTTAAAGCACATAATAACATCACTCAGTCTTTTTGGATAAGATTAGAGATGGACTTGAACCTGGTGACGAATCGGACTTTACAGTTTCGAACTGACTCGGACTTATTGGATTGTCGGATTTTTTGAACTTTTTCCAATAATTATCGAACTAACGATCAAGGATTTTAGAATTCGGGATTCGATTCTTGGAATTTATCGAATTTGTGTATATAATTGTAAACCCTCGTTTCTGTATATAGGTGGTTTACATAATTCGTTAACCCTTGATTCCGTAAACATGGGAGAAATACAGAATTTTTGAACTCTCGATTCCGTGTATGTGAGTGTATGTGAGGTTTACTGAATTGTGAACCCTTGAGTCTGAATATGAGATAATTATCAAATGTGGAATGCGGAAGCTCTAAAGTAGTGATCAGTAAGTACAGAATGTTACCATTGCTATTTTTCCTTTATTTAAAACAAACTTTTCAGTATTTTTGCTCACCATTGACTTTAATGGGTTACATTTTAGATTTTTAGAAGTCCTAAATTGGACCGGGTTTTACAAAGTTCGGCCATCTCTAGATAAGATCAATTTGACAATTTTTGGCAAGACCTGTGTAATTGCAAGGACTCAACCCTCTTCGGGTCTCTCCACAGGCTTTCAATCAGATTAAAGGGACATTAAAGTGAAAAAAATGACTTGTCTTTTTCCTTTTTTTATATCTTTAGTGCTTCCAAGAACTTGATCCCTTTTTTGCTCCCAGTGATCATTAGATCCCCTCATGTCCTGTTCAGCTCACTACTAGTTAGTACGGATGTCTCCTCTATAAGTATCCATCTGCAGCACTGGCAACTGTAATAACTGTTTGAATCAAGTAATATTTTTTTTGAAGGTGTGGGGGGGGGGCACTTTGTAATTAATTTCTTCAGGTACACACAGCTAGGTACACACAGCACAGATTTCTGAAAGATGACAGACAGGATCTGCAAGGATTTCTCTTATTTTCGAAAATGCATCGAAAACCCGTATTTTCGAAAATTTTCGAAATTACGAGGATTTTACGTATTTTCGAAAATGCGAGAAAATACATATTTTCGAAAATTTTAAATTACGAGGATTTCTTCATTTTAATGTTTTAATGGGTGCGCTCGCGGATTTTCGAATTTTCGAATTTTTTTGAAAATTCGCTGGATTCTCGAGCGGACCAGATTTTGCGAAGTTCGGACATCTCTAGTGATCATCCAGGGCTGATCGTATGTCATTAAAAGACCACACATCCAGCAATGATTTACTACAGGGACCGAACACCCAATCATCTGATCAGACGACTAACATTAGTTGAGGCCACCCGAAAAAGCGTTGCAGATGCACTGACCCATACATGGAAATATCAGCCGCTTGCCCGGCCTGAGACCAAGAGTATTACGGTAATCCTACAGGAACAGGCCCATTTTATCTGAGCTCATTCAGATACTTGTGATTGTTTGATTCTAAATGTAGCAACATCCTTGAATAATAAAGGGCATGTACACTAATGCAATCAGGTTTTGGTAAGATTTTGTTTTTTTGGGATATAATTTTCTTTTTTCTTCCTTTTAAATTGTACAAACAAACCCTACCATTTGGCAGAATGTTTTTGTTTCTAAGGGTCTTTTACAACCCCCTTGCTCTACTATAACCTTGCCCGAATCAGCATTGTTCATACTCTGTCAGCACATGTTGGTCAATCCTTGTATGAGGTATACACTTCTTTCCTAGCCTTCTGGTAGGCGCCATTACATTTTTCATATAATTGGAAACTTGGCAAACCAGAAAGCAAAAGAGTGTTTTTGCAAGATATTATTAAAGGTACCATATGGCATAACAAGGATTATTAAGAAAATGAATAACTTACCAATGTCTATAAACCAGAAGTTTGGACTAGCACCTTCACTTAATTATCTTAGGTATCCCTCTGTTCTTTGTGGTCTGTTAATGCTTTTTACACTTTAAGCAATCTAATAGCTAGTTCTATTTCTCAGAATGTTCCATACTTTGTGTTCTCGCAGTAATTCAATACCACGTTCTACTGCTACAATTCCCTGAAAGATTCAGTAGCATAGTAGCCTCTACTGTAGAACTGTTTGGAAAAAAAACACAATGGCTTTCATACCAACTCTTGGTTACAATATTTCAACTCAGCTGCAATGCTCCGTTAGCTGCAGAAACGCTTCAGTTGCCTCATCAATAGCTCCAGAGCTCAGGTAGCTTATTCAATTGCTTTAATGCTCTAATAATTGTTTTGTTATTTGAAATGCCTCAGTACACATTTCAAAAGTCTAATAGGCAGTTCAATAAGTACGCTGATAACGTCAAACTGTGACATATATCTGTGCAACCATCAGTCGTATCAAGTAGACATGTTGTATTATTCTATGACTGAAACTGATTGCCTGTAAAACAATGTCACTTGATTAAAACGTGTAATAGCTCTACTTGCTTCAATACAGCATTGGTTGACCAGTGACCACCCCTAAGCAGAGCTGCCTGAATTTTTCTCAGCATGTGATAATAGCCAGTTGGGTTCTTTCTTCATATGTAACCTTTGTCTCTGGCCATCAGCCATCCGAGTAATTGTATCCTGTCATCCTGGTACTGCGAGATGATCGCTTAATATTCTAAAATCTCAAAAGCTAAATTTTATATCGCTTTAACAAAACAAAAAATACCCCTTTTTTAAAATTAGCATGTAATCTTGCAATAAAATGATAATGATATTTTATGAGAAAGAACTACAGTAATAGAGCAAGTTAATCCTAGCCAAAGATATAAGTGAAATATAAGGAAAATAAATTATACATGGATAGTGAATAGGTTGTTGGATTGAATACAGAGAGTAAAGCCTGTAAAAGTAAATAATTGCGGAGCATGCGCAATGAGTGGCTGTTCCTGGCCGATAATCACATGTGTCTATGCGTTCAGTCAGCCGACGTTCGTTGATCTGCCATGGCAGGGTTGACGAATGAGGCTCAACTGAACACATACACATGTGCAATTATCGGGGGTCATTACTCGGCCGAAGAATCGTACGTGTGTACAGACCTTAAGGGAGTGTCTCAGGGATCTGTACTGGGGCCATTTCTTTTTAATCTGTTTATAAATGACTTAGAAGAGGGCATTGAGAGAAAGGTCTCTGTGTTTACTGATGACACTAAACTATGCAGAGCTTTGGAAGCTTCAAATGATGTGCAATTGCTGCAAGCTGCAGCAAATGCACATCCCGTTTACCGGGAGGCTAGATGCGCCTCACCGAACACGGTTGCCCCCTGGACTTAGAGTGCAAGGTATCCGAGCTGAGGCCGCGAATACTTGAGAAGTCCGAAGTGAAATGAGCAGGCAATGCACAAGGAAGAGGAGAAAATAGTCAATGACCAAAATAGTCAAAGACCAAAAAAAGTACAGACTAGGAGTAGGCAAGAGCAGATTCAAAAAATAGAACAGGAGGCCAAAGAACAGGAATCAGGCCACCAGGCATGGTACAAAGGGTTGAGCAAGAAGCGTAGTCAGGAACGAGCAGAGGTTGGGCAGACAGATACGAATCAAGGTCAGGCAAGGGTCAACAACAAAGAAAATATATGAAGAAAATTACACCACCAGCAAGATAGAAAACTAACCGCTCTATAGGGCAAGGACCAATGGGCTGAGGGGTTTAAATAATGCAGAGGGGCCAATGGGGAGTGGAGGACAAGTGTCTGGTGCAGGGATAGGTGAATTTAAACTAATTAGCTCTCCTCCATCCAATGAAGGACCTGGAAGAACAGAAGACGTAAGGAGCAGTGTCTGTGCGCGTCCGCACGGTACTAGAAGAAGACGAAGATGACCGAGGACTGCTGAGACCGGATGGACACGCCGCAGGATCCCTGAACAGGTACGTCCTTTCTTACAGTAATGTCATGCATTTGGGGTTTAACAGTCCTTGTGCTAACTACACCATAAAAGGCTCTGTGCTAAGTGAATCACTAAAAAATGGCAGACTGGCTGTAGCAAACAATGCCAGACAGCAACAGCTAAAGCTAGCAAGATATTGTCTTGAATAAAGTG
This sequence comes from Hymenochirus boettgeri, assembly GCA_019447015.1. NCBI lineage: Eukaryota > Metazoa > Chordata > Amphibia > Anura > Pipidae > Hymenochirus > Hymenochirus boettgeri. Next base: position 265,227,724 of record CM033471.1, on the reverse strand, counting down.
GAATAAAACCAAGAGAGAAAAATATTCGCCCTCTTCGCAAGACACTGGTAAGACCTAATTTGGAATACGTGGTGCAGTTTTGGAATCCCATATACAAAAGGGACATCTTGGAAATAGAAGCAGTTCAGAGAAGCGCAATTAAAATAATAAAGGGAATGAAGGGGCTTGACTATACAGGCAGATTAGACATGTTAGGACTGTTTACATTGGAGAAGCAATGTTTGCATGGGGATGTGATCACTTTATACAAATATATTAATGGGCCATACATAAACTCTCTGGTACATTATCTGTTGTATTCAGTTAGATCAACTGGACTTAAAGTTTAGTTCTTGAAGATGTTTTGCTAGTCATCCGACTGGCTTTCTCAATTCTGAATTGAGAGACCCAATCGGATGACTAGCGAAACATCTTCAAGAACTAAGCTTTAAGTCCAGTTAATCTAACTGAATACAACAGATATACCATGACCTGCATGTATGAGACCCTCCACAAGCTCTCTGGTGCATTCTTCACCAATAGGTCATATCAGAGGACTAGTGGGAAAGTTCACTGGAAAATATCATTATTTTTAGTTTATATTTAAATTTAAATTCTTAGATTATATTACACATACTTACTATTTATTAATTTGGCCTGAAAAGGTCAAATTACTGTTCTTTCTATTTCTTCTTTTTCTTCTTCCATTTTATTCTTCTGCTTTTTTGGACCGTATCTCCTCCCACAGTTTTTGAGCTAGAGAAATGAAATTCGGTACAGACGTGCGGGACATATAGGAGAAGTGTGCTATCTTCTAGCTAAGGAATCCACGGAAGTGTTACCCACTATCCACGGAGGCATTATCAGCGAATTTCCAGACATTTTTCCTATAGACTACAATGGTAACAATCCTCAAATGTGGATATTTCAAAACAGTTTGTTTCATGTTCATAAATACAAATGGTGATACCCCCAACCCCCCACACAGACACAGGTACACCCGCCTACTGACCTACCTTTGCATACACATGGAAGCCATATTTAAAGGGTGACTAAAGTCAAAAAGACTAATTTAGATTTATCCTCAATAAAAGATAGTTTTATGGTTGTAAATACAAAAAAGACATACTCCCTCAACCAGACCCAGGTACACACACCTACTGATCTACTTATCCATTACAGTGGCAGCCATACTTAAAGGGTAACGTAAGTCAAAAAAACAATTTAGATTTTTCCTCAATAAAAGATAGTTTTATGGTTGTAAACACAAAAAAGACATACCCCCTCAACCAGACCCAGGTACACACACCTACTGATCTACTTATCCATTACTGTGGCAGCCATACTTAAAGGGTAACTAAAGTCAAAAAAGCTAATTTTGATCAATGAGCAAAAAAGTTTGTTTTTTTAACCCCCAACATGATACAGGTATATACACCTACTGACCTACCCCTCCATTACTGTTGCAGCCATACTTAAAGGGTAACTAAAGTAAAAAAAATGAGTTTTGACTAATCATCATTTTTTTTAAACCCACAACCTGACACAGGTACACACAGCTACTGATCTACTTATCCATTACTATGGCAGCCATCGTAAAGGGTAACTAAAGTCAAAAAAACTAATTTTGATCAATAACCAAAAGTTTGTATTTTTAACTTTCCATCCTGATTCAGGTACACACACCTGCTGACCCACCATTCCATTTCCATGGCAGACATATTTAAAGGGTAACTATAGTCAAAAAACACATTTTGACCAATCATCAAAAAAGTTAGTATTTTATCCCCCAACCTGATATGAATACACACACACCAACTGACCTACCTTTAATGCATGTGACATATTTAAAGGGTAAGTAAAAAACAACAATGTCCTCTTCATTGCCATTATTGAGTTTTAAAATCTGCAGCACAAAAACACAAATTCCCTTTCAAAATTCAAAGTTTATACTTAAACTTTCCGTTTCAAGTTCTGCATATTCTCTTACATTTTGCAAGATCATTTGATCTTTTATAATCCATTCAATTCCTTGCTGTTGACATTAGTGAGCTGACATTTCAGATTCTGTAATGGTCCTTCTTCTTCCCAGAATGCACACTACCTTGAAATGTTCCTAACAGTATTTTCTTCTGATTGGCTGTTGGATAGGTCAAACATGCTCAGATCAACGCAGGCACTGGGTCAAGTGCAAGACCATAACGGTCTCTATTAGAAGTTCTGCAAACAGGAAGTCAGTGTTTTGGAAGCATTTATTCATACACAGACAAATTGCTGAATGGGTGGTTAAGGTTATTTGGATAGAAACATACTGCTCTCTTTTTTTCAAGTATATGTATTTGCACTGAACTTCCCCTTTAAGATTGGAAGAAAAGAAGTTTCACCTTCAGGTTAGGAAAGGTTTCTTTACAGTGAAGGTGATCTTCCAGAAGATGTGGTAATGGCAAATGCATTGAATAGCTTTAAAAGTGGGATGGATAAGTGTAATTCTGGTTGACCCAAGGATACTTTTCGATTGCCATTTGGAGTCAGGGTAGAATCCCCACCCCCATTTTTTTAAGCACATGACGTGATATCATTGCAAGCACATCCCAGCACCACTCCTGGGAACATGTTTGCACATGACATCACATGTTCACGGGAACAGCAATGACGCCATGTGCACCATGCATGCACGCTACACACAACCCTTACTTGCTTGGACCACCTGGAGATGGGATTCCATGAAGATCTCATGGGGATGGAGCTCCAGCAGCCATATTTAAACAGAGGAGGCCAGCAACAAGTAGGCAAGGTAGGCTATGGGGGGGGGGGGGTGTAAAAAAAAACTACACATATTTACTTTTAAAGCCACATCGATCTGCTCAACTAAAGTTGGTTTCACAGTGTACATATCCTTTAACATTTTTACTGTAAATGTAATATGGTAACTTCTATGGTTGTAAACAAACCTCAAAGAAGTATTTAAAATGCACAAAATCACATTTATAAACTATTAGCCAGAAGAGTAAAACTTTGTACAGATGTTAGATTTGTACTGGTATTTTGATGGTTTTCTGTATTTTAATTGTAAGAGCGGTTTTCACATGATTGGTTCAACAATCTTTTACTGCAACAAGCTGCTCTGCTTCTAAATACATAGAGACTATTTACAAAAATTTAGGAGAAATTCACCTAAAATAAGGGAATAAATATACCAACAACCAACAATATAATTATTAGTCCAGAAGACAGGTATACATGCAACACTAACAGAGCTGACCTTTGATATGGGTGAACTGTGCTACTGTGCAGGTTGCATTACCAGGGGCACCAGCCAGGAGTCTTAGGTCAGGGACCTGTAGGTCAAAGTTGTGCATCAGTGCCACAGCCCCCCCCCCAGCCTGCAGATCAAATGTAGGTATCAGCACCATCCCGCAGACAAAGCCCCAACACATTTAAGCCTTACTTAAGACATCTGTATGTTGTACTGTTCTGTCTATGCATTTAGTATGTCACGTGTTACATAATTATGTACACACAATATATACAAGCATGTGCTGCAGGTGGCGGACTTGATTTGAAGCAGGCCATTCAGCAGTATATTGTGTGTGCATTGTTGTGTATTTTGGAGGGGTCTCTAGGCATCAGTATCAAACCTTGCACAGGAAAAAAAAATACTTCACTAAAGTAGTCTAACTCCTAAGAGAATGTGAATTCTCCCTAAGGGGTACTTCAGGTAAAAAAAACAACAAAAAACAAACAAAAAAAGCCAATGTGCTACTGTGTTTGATTCCACTGCATGGGATATACATACATGGGATTTTACATATATACTAAATAGATAGTGTGAAATAGAACTTTTTCAAAGGGATCAAAGCATTATGCACTAACCCTAAGTAAAGGCCAAGGTCAGAATTAAAGCCTTTTAATCTTTTCCTTTGAAACTGCAAAGAAACTAGATAGAGCGTCCTGCTGTCCTTAAAGCTCGTTCTACTAGCTAATTTATTGCTGTCCTATCTTAAGCTATCTTAGAAAACTTAGCAGATATTTCTTCATACTTTATATAGTAGTAGTTTGTTTGTCTGAGGAAGGTGTAAGTGTTACACCGAAACGTCATGTGCTAAATAATAAAACACGGTTGTTTCTAAGTGTGGTGTGCGTCCAGGATCGTCTTTATTTCTGATTTATATAGTATGGATTCTCAGTTCTGAGATAATTGTTTGTGTGTGTGTTACAGAGACACAGTGTACCCTCTGATCTTCTCAGGCATAAAGGTAGGTAACAGGGGCAAATCACTATGGTGCAAACAAGTTATCTTTATTGAAAATATAATATAATTATAATTTGTATAATACATATGGACAACACCCCTTAACGGTAACTGCTTAATTCATTTCGTGGGAAGCCCCCATTTCATCAGAAGCTATGAAACCCTTAACATACCATCATTGTTATAAAAAGGACTCAAGATAACTGTTTGATCAGTGAGGAGGAGCAACAAAGTGAAAAAGGATGTAACCTTGTAATGTTGAATCCATTATCCTCTGATCAGTTGTATCTAACCAAGAGAGGTAACCAGGCATGATTGCATCTGCTAACACAGGTGAATGAAATCAAGATAGGTAATCAGCCTTAATTACATCTATGAACACAGGTGAATGTAATCAAGAGAGGTAATCAACCTTAATTACATCTACGAACACAGGTGAATGTGATCAAGAGAGGTAATCAGCCTTAATTACATCTACGAACACAGGTGAATGTAGTCAAGAGAGGTAATCAACCTTGATTACATCCACGAACACAGATGAATGCAATCAAGAGCATTAATCAGCCTTAATATTACTGCCAACACAGATTAATGTAATCATGGGTAAATGAATCAGCCTTGATAAAGCCTGTGACCCCATAGACTCTGAATTGTGTATATATAAGGATATTTATGATGTAAATATTGTTTTTATACTAATTTAAATGAAATTTGTGCTGGGGAATTAGGATCTAATATCCATAGCATTTCTGGTATTTGTAGCCTTCCTTTGCTTTTTGCATTTAGTTATACTTTTCCTATAATACGTTGCAAAGCTGTACTCAATATTGTTTTTTATTTACTATATACTGCTGCATCTGAGAATGAATATAATGGAATTATTTTGTCTTTAAATACAATGTGTAAAATTCTCCCCTTTTTTTTGGGTGTCATTAGAGGATAGGACATGTTTGTGTTGCCCTCTCCTTTCCTAGTGCCCCGGTTATAGACGGAGGCTTCTGATCTTAGCTGAGTGAAGTTGCTGGGGTCAGAGGTCATCCTATGGCATCAGTCACAGAAGTCCCTTCAGCTGCTAATGTACACTGTGTTAGCAACGTTCACAAAGTGCATCCACTTGAGACTATCCACAAGCCACTCACAGCTCTCCAAGGACTTACAATGTTGACTCTTCTGACATTGGATCCAGCTTCATTTTAAGCCCCCAAGGTATGGAAGCTTAAAGACATTCATTCAAAGAAATAAATCCTATTGCTACTATTCTCTCCATGAAGACAAATATACCACAAACAGAACAAGAGGGGAAAAACTGCACTTCTGCCCTCTATCCAGCTGAAGAAATCATTTCATTTGTCTAGGAAAACATAAGGATTTATTATTGGCCGAGATTGGCCTCTAACCAGAAATCTGCTAAAGAAACAAACAGATGTAACTACGAATGGTGCCTTAATTATTTTTTAAAGGGAATTGACATTTCATTGAAGTAATCCTTGCATTAAGATTTTTATGCACTTATTTTACAATATTTTATACATTTTTATTTTAGAATTTGTCTATGTTGGTGATATATATATTTTATATATATACATTGAACTGTGCTTCCGTGTTCCATTTTGTTCTAAGCTCATTTAATTGCCTGTGGAAGTAGCAATACAATCATGTAAGGTTGTGTGCCCCATTGTGCAGACGGCATCTGGAAAGCTGTTTAGAATGCAGAGTTTGTACTTACTTTGCCATAATCTGGGGTCAAACACCATTAATTGTTCTCTACACGCTTTATATTATAAAGACATTACAGTAAATGGGAGTTTGGAGCAAATTAAGATTTTTTTCTGCAAATACCGCAGAAATATAAACGAATTAAATCGATAAATAGAGAAAAAGTGAAAAGAAGAATTTCGCAGATTGTCAGACAATTAAGCTATAGGGAAACGTCACCGGTTATTTTAGAACTGAATGATAACCGCAACAAATATAGTGTCACTGTTAACCCGTTTGTGTTATGGCCAATGAACCTTACTGAAAAACGATGCTTGGCCCTTTAAAGATGAAAAAGATGTGTCTTGTTTTATTTAAACTTTTAGGCTACACACAGGCAGATATTATGGCCCAATCGACTAAAAAATATAATGGAATTCACATAGGCCATTAAATAGGCCTACCAGGTTGCAGGGGAATCCCCCGGTGGGCCCACAGCCTATTTACCCAAGGAAATAGAGAGAACTGCTAAAGTTTTAATACAGAGCCAAAGGAACAGTAAGAAATGTATTGTAAACAATAGGAGCCAGTAGGAGTAAGATAGATATTATGTAAATTAGTAATAATAGAAATATGTAATGTTAGGTGGGCCCCTAAACTCATCCAGATGGGCCCCTGGTCTCAAGTTTCCTGGTGGGCCCTTACAGTCTAGTTTGACACTGGCTTTGAAATACTAGCAGCAGCTTTCATTCCCACCAGACAGAATATTATGCATGTTTACCGATCGATCGTCTGATGGGAAAATTGGCTGGTGTGTATACAGCCCATTAACAATATGGATTTCAAGAACAACTAAATTCAATGAGCATCTAATGGTTATATGATCCCATGCCTTTTTGATGCATCACCAAAGTGTTAGTCTATAAAGCTGTAATATCCCTTTAACCTGTACTATGCTGAAAGGGTAATTGATTGATGAAATCAGGGCTGGGGTTTTTGAGGTGGGTTTGCAAACAGGGCAATTGCCTAGGGCTCCAATTCTTAAAGGGGGCTCCCAAACCAAAAAGGTATGAGATCAAATTAAAGAGGGGACTTGGCAGTCCTATCTATTGCCATGTAATTGAAATAGTGATCTTGTCATTAAAACAATTAGGGTTGATGCAGTATAGGGCACAAAAACCCAAATGCAATATCGGGTAAGTGTGGGGCTTGCACCATTTCCAAATTTTACACTGAGCACCTAATTCAATATGTGTGCTACTATGCACTGTGAAACATGACCTTTAAGGGCTAGGTCCCACTATCACACACAGCGGGCCATTTCATGTTATTTGTATGCATGCGATCCGCATCAAAAGTCGTGCACACATGTGAACCAATAATAGACCGGCTCACGTGAACCGAAGCACAAATCGCGTGAAGCGTGAACAGAGAGCAAATCGCGCTCTGACATGCAGTAGTGGGAACTAATCCTAACAGGTTAAAACCCCTTCCACCAGTGCAATGCAGCCATTAACCATTGCAAACTGATTAATGCATTGCGTGAGTGCAGTAAGGTAAGGAACGCTACTTTACTGCATTGTATGCAAGTAGATAATGGAAAGAGGCATTCTTTAGCCAAACATCTAATCTAATGTGATGTAATCTTAATGCTGATAACAAGATAACAACTTGTGCCTTTTATCTACTATAGATACTTAGCTGGGATGGCGCAGGTTTAAGGGTGCACCTCATACTATCCTACCTGGACTCGGCCTGACCATATATATACTGCATCATACCTTTCTGCAATGCTTGAAATAAACGTACATTTGTAAAAAGAAATATTTGTGGGGCATAATGACAAACCAACAATGCATCTTGGGAACACTGACTTTATTCACAATTTTCAAAAAATATTTTGGGATTTTAAACACAGTAAATTTGCGACAACTAAGGACAACTATACCGAAAAAATTAACTTTTTAAAAATGAAAAGCACCTGGGGCAATGAGGTAGGATTGATTATTCCCACCTCCCAATATTGTTTTGTTGTGGAGCTACAGCACATACAGTTTTTACCTGCCAGGTTATGGCCCTGGCCCATTCTATATTAAAGATAGTGCTGAAGCATTCAGGAAGACTGGCAGAAGCAGTATTCTTTGTCCTCCTGCTCCTCATAGAAAGGATATTGGGAGGTAAAAAGCACCAATCCTACCTCCCTGCCTCAGGTACTTTTAATTTTAACTGTTTTTGAAAAAACTTTTATACACACTATAGTTTCTCTTTAATAACCGAAAGTATAACTGAAAATTTGCATTAGTGTTATCACTTCATTCTAAATTCCTCTCTTATAGCGGCTCCATTCATCAGGTGGCTTCATTTACAAGTTTGATTTTATTTCACTGAGCTTGTGTCCATGTGGAACTGATATGATCAGAATTTCTCAATGAGATAGGATGCACAGAAAGAAAGTTTTTGCCTTAGGGGGGAGAAGATTTGAGCTTTTCAAGCCTCCTGATCTAAATACAAAAATAATAGGATTTTTTTTTCTGGGATTCACACTGATCTTCAAATGAGAAAATCCCCTGTTTGCCTTTTTTAAAGCCATGAACAAGAATCTAAAGCTCCCTTAAGTCAACTGTATGATCTGCTCTTTTGAACTATATATGATCAATGTGCATATAGGGATCACTTCAATTGCCATGTTACTTTCCTGTCAACAATACTATTTTGGGTAATTTGGTGGGAATATATATATATTATAGTTTCAGTCAACGGGGGAGTACTATTGTAAAGCATTCACAAAAAAGTACCGTATGCTATTCCTGTTAAATAACAGCCAGAGCCAGCATGGTATTGTCTCGTATAAAGAGAGGTATGGATTCAATGGAGGAAAATGTTATTCTCCCTCTTTTCAAAGCATTGGTAAGGCCTCATTTGGAATATGCAGTGCAATTTTGGAATCCTGTGTACAAAAAGGACATCTTTGAGATGGAAAGGGTTCAGAGAAGGGCAACCAAATTAATAAGGGGATTGGGGGAGCTTGAATATGAAGAGAGACTGGAAAAGTTACAATTATGTACGCTGGAGAAAAGGTGCTTGCGTGGGGGATATGATTACTGTGTAGAAATACATTAACGGGCCATACAATAAACTATCTGGGGCATTGTTCACCAATAGAACATGTCAGAGACACGTGGACATCCCTTAAAACTTGAGGAAAAAACGTTTAGGCTTCAAGTTCGGAAAGGGTTTTTCACTGTGAGAATGGTAAAGCTATGGACCTGTCTTCCAGTGGATGTTGCTATGGCAGGTTCATTGGTCAGTTTAAAAAAAAAAATCTGGATGAGTTTCTGCAAACAAGGAATGTTGCAAGTTACTGGTATTGATACATAAAGTAGAGTTGATCCAGGGAAATTTCCGATTGCCACTTGGAGTCAGGAAGGAATTTTCTTCCCCTTCATAAATTTGGTGGTTTTTTTTTGCCTTCCTCTGGATCAACAGTTAGGCAGGAAATGAGGATATTGCTAGATGGGTTGGACTGGATGGATGTATGTCTTTATTCAATCTCATATACTATACTATACTATATTACACTATACTAAATAGAAAAAGGTTTAGTATAGTATATACATTTGTTGACAATCTACTTTTCAAATGAACTTTTTCCCAACTTAGCTGATACACACAAGGGAATATTTTAAAATACCGAAATATTGGTAAATATTTTCAGACAATGTTTCATCCAAATCCGTTAAAAGGTAATCTGATATGTAAATTTCCTGCTAACATTTTCCAACCAACAGAATTCTGATCCATTTGTTAGTAGTTTGTCAGTCAGGACCTTTTAAATCTATTAAGTGGATTTTTATTAACTTTCCTGGAGATCTCTAGCAGTCAGAAGCAAAGTGGAATTGGTTGGTATATAAAAAGAGACAGAAAATGGCTTCCCAGTTATCATATTTATCCTCAGATATACTAACACAGTAACTTAGAATGTTAAGAAGGCAGAGGGACATAAATGTATGACTATATGCAGATGATCAATTTTGTGAATCCATTGCTAAATTATGTTGTTAGCTAAACCCGACGTCTACATAATAACATAACCGAAAAAAACTAACAATTTTTTTTTTACCAGGCAAATCTTTTTCGAACATGGAGGACACTCGGCCAAACTGTTAACCTTCCTTACCAAAGATCAAACATCAGCTAATACTATCATCTCAATCCAAACCGCACAGGGAACTTTGACCCACTCTTCCCCGCAGATATTAACAGAATTTGCACATTTCTATGGCGATCTATACAAGTCTTGTTTAACGAACACCTAGAATTTCCAACCCTAAAGCCAGAGTAGAAACAGGCTTTGGAATTCTTTTTGACAGTAGAGGAAATCCAGGATGCAATAAACAAAATGCCCAATGATAAAGCTCCAAGACTGAATGGCCTACCTATTGAAATGTATAAGCGATAATAATCACAATTACTACCCCCAATGCTAGACATGTATAAACACTTCTACCACCATCACTATATACGGTAACAATCATAGCACTCCCTAAACAAGGCAAGAACCCGACGGAGTATGGGTCGTATAGACTGATCCCACTCCAATTCTGATTACAAAATACAGCACTGGCGCAAAGATTAAAACATGTTATCCTACCTATAATCCCCCCGACCAAAGTGTTTCATGCCCGGTAAGGGTGAGGCCACACTGCAACGCACAGGAATCGCGCACAAAATTGCGAGCGTTATCGCACGCGATTGTGTGCGCGATTCTTGCGCGTTTCGCGCTCGCGTTTTGCGCATGCGTTTCCGCCTTGTCGCGTTATGGACACGCATGCGTTAACGCACCAAAAATGGTGAACGCATACGTTACCAAAACGCGAATGGATGCGCAATCGCATGCGCATCGAAAATCGCGGGAATTTTCGCGTTCCCGCGATTTCCATTTTAGCGAAAATCGCGAGCGCGAAACGCGTGCGCAAACGCGCGAAAAACGCGCTAGTGTGGCCTAGCCCTAAGTCTACCTCCATTAATCTACACCGCACCTTGATACAGACATAAGATGGATCCAACTTTTATATGCCACACCACTCGCCCAAATTCTAGTGAACAGTGACCTCTCCCCCACACAGAGGTACTCACCAGGGATGCCTTCTTTCCCTTTGTTTATTTGACATAGCTATTGAAACCTTAGCCATCCTACTACGCAACGATAATTGAACAGGGGTCTCCAACTCGGCCAATACGAGGAATGTCTGGGGCTATATGCCAATGATATTATCATGTTCCTTGATAACCTCCATGGATTGCTTAAAGCATCCTTTAGCCTAAACCTATTCAGGCTTAAATATCAATTGGGAGAAATGCGCTTTATATTCCATGGATAACCTGACATCCCACAATCTTCGATGCTCAGCACCAAGTCCCAATGTGCCCCACTTTAAGTACAAGGATTACCGTGACAAAACTTCCCCAACAATTTCTCTGAATATCTCCCTATTACCTGACTTCATTCGTAACAAAACACACACATGGTAATATGTAACCCTCCTGTTTGTCAGGATACAACTAATTAAAACCTTCCTACTCCCTAAAATACCCTACACTATACAAAACTCCCTTATATACATTGCATTTTCTTTCTTTAAAAAACTTACTAATATAATACTATCCTTTATATCGAACAATAAGAAACCCAGACTCAGCCTTACCAAGCTGCAGGCATCGAAATCCCTGGAGGCCTTGCTCTACCCAACATTTAACTATACTATTGGGTGACCCAACTAAAATACCTGCAATGCTGGGTCCATCCACCCTCCCTACCAACAGCATCAGATCTAATAATGCCTGCATACTTGTTTGGCCCATATAGGGCATATATAGTATCACCCAAGCTTCACAGAAACAGGAACCTCTCCATTTAAAATCTGACATCTCACAAACAACTTACAACTTAATATAAATGGCTACTATGATCACACTTCGCTATGGAATAATAAATCAATCCCGGAACTTTGAAGACATGTGGTAGCAAACTACCGCATATGGACATAGTAAATCTACGATCGCGTTATCGTAAATTTAGGATCGTTATTGGTTATTTTAATTTAGGATCGTTATTGTTAATTTATGATAACAATCGTAAATTAACAAACATTAAAATGATCAGAAATTAACAATCGTTTTTAAAAAAGTTATGAATATGATCTGGGGTATAATTTAGTTAATTGCAGTGGAGAGGTAGGTTAGTGTGTACTTAAAAGATGTGTTAACCACAGAAAGATGCCTACCTAGAAAAATAAAACAATTAGAACTAAGTGATTTCAATTAAAATTAATGTATGATGTGTTATGTTAACAGTGAGTTATGATAAGTGAATGAAACTCATGACAGGACAGTGAATATTCATTGTTAATAGCGAAAACATCACCTAGGTTTTTTTTTAGGTTGAGGACCTAAAATGCTAAGTCCTCACTCCGTAATATTTTGCAGAAGACCTGCAATACTTGCTTGAAGATTCCTTCGGCGCTGCGGTCCAATACTCCCCACTGACACTGTCAGTGACAATCAGTGAGGCAGCCAATGGGAAGACACGCCTCCTCGCAGAGCATATCTTCCCATTGGCTGCCAAACAAAATGTCAATCACAGTGTCAGTGGGGAGGGTCAGACCACAGAGTTGAAGGAATCTTCAAGCAAGTAGTGCAGGTCTTCTGTAAAGTATCCAGAGTGAGGACTTAGCATTTTAGGTCCTCACCCTGGGTACTTTACAGAAATGGAGGAAGAGGAACAAGGAGGAGGTGAGTATAATTATCCTTAACTAATAGCATTACAATGGTTAAGGAGGGTGATGAGGAAGCCCGAAGCATGAGTAGCCAGTGTGTTTGTACAATATAACACCCTCTTTCTAAATTTATGGACTGAAGCAGCAAAGAATATTCTTTCATCGGCAGAAGACAAGGTCAATAAACAATTAAATAATAGTAATATAGATAATGTTCCTAGACCAGATAGAGTCAGCAAGTCTTTAAAGAGCTTAAACAATCTTATGCTAGCCATAAACTTGCCCGACATTACATTGATTCAATGTTCCATCTGTCCTGAGTGCCAGGTACAGGATTTTTATCTTATGATATTCAATGTTCCTGGACTGATAAAAGTTATTAGGACGGGCATTTTTTCATTGTATACAATACAAGGATTGTGGAAGCACTCCAATTAGGATAATTACTTCCACAATCCTTGTATTGTATGTATTTATTTGGAAGCCAGGTCAAGCTTCCATGTGGTATAGCACCCCAACACACCCCTTTTATGGGAGGTCCTATGCCTTTAATATAAAGCACTGGATGGATGGCCTCTTCCCTCATTTTAAAAAGCCAAAGTGCTGGGGGGAAGTGAGAAAGCCTGCTATATGGATCCAGTGTGTAGAGAATGAGAAATGCAAAAGTTTGCTAATCGTAATTGAAGTAAAAGATATTTAAAAAGGTTAGAAGTTCCAGACTGGGGTTACCTTGACGTGGTTGGAAGGCTTTTCATTCATGTGATCACAGTAATGTATACTAAAACCCCATTGTTTATAAAGCATGCCAGTGTGCAGATAATATGATATTGTATGGGGCCTAGGAATGTGCATTGATTATCTTTTCTATGTTTGTATTAATACCAGCATAATTATTAATACCAGCTATATTCACACAAGAGTCAGATCAGCATGTTTATATACTCATTTTCAATGACTATATAGTCTTTGTAGAAATCGAAGTCCCAGTGCAGTGGGATTTCCAATCACTGAAATATCTAATGCTTCATTTGACCTTCAGGTAATGCTTAATCCCTGGACATAAATATATATATTATTGAAGTTTCTAAAAGGAATATAGAGTGCCCTACCCAAATAAAAAGAAATAAAATGGGGGTAAGCAAAATGCTCTTGAATGTATATCAAACCATATCATTACTAAATAACTAAATATTACTGGAAGACTAAAAATCCTTCATATACATACAGTAGTCCCAGGGCCAAGGTAAAATATAAATCAATATATCATAATCAATAAATCAATAACCTGGGCTTTGATGTATTAAAGATAGTGTTGAAATGAGGAGGCCTGGCAGAAGCAGTTTTCTTTTTACTGGCACTCATCACAGAAATTATATTGGATGGTAGGAATTATCAATCCTACCTCCCTATCCCAAGTACAGTACTTTTCACTTTAACTGTGTTAGCTACCCCTCCATTACTGTTGCAGCCATACCTAAAGGGTAACTAAAGTAAAAAAACAAATTTTGACCAATCATCAAAAAAGTTTGTTTTTTTTAACTCCTAACCTGACCCAGGTACACACACCTACTGATCTACTTATCCATTACTGTGGCAGCCATACTTAAAGGGTAACTAAAGTCAAAAAAATAAATTTTGACCAATCATCAAAAAAGTTTGTTATTTTAACCCCCACGTGGTACAGGTACATACACCTAATGACCTACCCCTCCATTACTGTTGCAGCCATACCTAAAGGGTAACTAAAGTAAAAAAAACTAATTTTGACCAATCATCAAAAATACAGAGAGTTCAATAAAAGTTCTTATCATTGAAATGGTGCTAATTTTTACCCTAACCAATCAGATCTTAGCTTTTGATTGATTGGATCAAAATTAGCACCACTTTGGGCTGGGTACATACAAAAGTTTTTTGTCCCAAACAAGCGTTCACTACAAACTCATCATTCCCATTATCTGAGTTTTAAAATCTGCAGCAAACACACAAAATGCAGCCCTTCAAGACAAATTCAAAGTTTATACTTAAACTTTCCCTTTCTAGTTATCATTACTGTTATTATTATTATTACTGTTTATGATTATTACTGTTATTATCATTGCTGTTATTATTATTATTACTGTTGTTATTATTATCATTACTGTTGTTGTTATTATTATTACCATTGCTGTTATTATTATTATTACTGTTATTATTATCATTACTGTTGTTGTTATTATTATTATTACTGTTATGATTATTACTGTTATTATCATTGCTGTTATTATTATCATTGCTGTTATTATTATTACTGTTATTATTATTATTACTGTTATGATTATTACTGTTATTATCATTGCTGTTATTATTATTACTGTTATTATTATTATTACTGTTATGATTATTACTGTTATTATCATTGCTGTTATTATTATCATTACTGTTATTATTATTATTATTATTATTATTACTGGTATTATCACTTGCTGTTCATTAATATCATTGCTGTTATTATTATTATTACTGGTTTATTATCATTACGTTTTTTATTATTATTATTATTACTGTTATGATTAGACTGTTATTATTACTCATATACTGTTATTTTATTAATTACTGTATGTATTTTACTGGTCATTATTATCATTAACTGTTCTGTATTTATTATTACTGTTATGTATTATTACTGTTATTATCATTGCTGTTATTATTATTACTGTTATGATTATTACTGTTAGTTTTATCATTACTGTTATATAGTTATTATTTACTGTTATTGTTTTATTACTGTTATGATTATTACTGTTATTATAATTACTATTATTACTGTTATGATTATTACTGTTATTATCATTACTGTTATTATTATTATTACTGTTATGATTATTACTGTAATGATTATTACTGTTATTATTATCATTACTGTTATTGTTATTATTACTGTTATGGTTATTACTGTCATTATTATCATTACTGTTATTATTATTATTACTGTTATGATTATTACTGTTATTATCATTGCTGTTATTATTATTACTGTTATGATTATTACTGTTATTATTATCATTACTGTTTAAATATTTTTTATTACTGTTATGATTATTACTGTTATTGTTATTATTACTGTTTATGATATTACTTATCTTTAATTATAGATTATTCTTATTATTTCTGTTATATCATTACTGTTGTTATTATTATTATTTACTGTTCGATTATTACTGTAATGATTATTACTGTTATTATTATCATTACTGTTAATATTATTATTACTGTTGTTATTATCACTATTATAATTACTGTTATTATTAATGTTGTTGTTATTGTTATTATTATTATTACTGTATGATTATTACTGTTATTAATCATGCTGTTATTATTATTACTGTTTATGAATTATTACGTGTTAGTTATTATCATTACTGTTTAATTATGTATTTTTACTGTTATTGTTTTTATTTATTTACTGTTATGATTATTACTGTTATTATATTACTATTATGACTGTTATGATTATTACTGTTATTAATCACATTATGTATTATTATTATTACTGTTTATGATTATTACTGTATATGATTATACTGTTTATTATTACATTACTGTTATTGTTATTATTAACTGTTATGGTTATTACTGTCATTATTATCATTACTGTTATAATTATTATTACTGTTATGATTATTAACTGTTATTATCATTGCTGTTATTATGTTTACTGTTATTATTCATTATTATTACTGTTATGATTATTACTGTTATTATTATCATTACTGTTATAATTATTTTTATTACTGTTATGATTATTACTGTTATTGTTATTATTACTGTTATGATTATTACTGTTATTATAATTACTATTATTACTGTTATGATTATTACTGTTATTATCATTACTGTTATTATTATTATTTACTGTTATGATTATTACTGTAAAGATTATGTACTGTTTATTATTATCATTACTGTTAATATTATTATTACTGTTGTTATTATCACTATTATAATTACTGTTATTATTAATGTTGTTGTTATTTTTATTATTACATCCTAATCCTCTTTATTCACTCTTTCCTGTTAGATAAAAGACATAAAACTGCTGTAAATGGGGTAAGTATGAATAGGATGCGGGAGATTCGATCTTTCTAAACAAAAGAATCTCTGTCCTACCTTAATCTAAGGTTTAAGGATAGAGCCGGTAGGTGTATGGGCGCTTGGTCAGGCATCGTTGATGATCTGACCCGGCAGATCATTAAAGATGCCTTACCCGGTGCCCATACATTGCTGAAATGGCTGTTTTTACCATAGTGTGTAACAGGTCAGGCCCAAGTTATAACGTTCCAAGTTGATCCAGGGATTTATCCGATTGCCACTTGAAGTCAGGAAGGATTTTTTTCCCTTCTGGGGTTTTTCGCCTTTAGGGGAGTTTTTAGGTTAGTCATAATATTATACCCCTTATGTGGGATCCTTCATTTAGGATAGAGCCTTATAAGAAACTCAGGCCCGACCCGCGATGCACAATGGTTTAAGAATGGCTGGCAGATCATTAATGATGCCCTACCTGGCGACCGTTTTGGCTGACCGAGCGCCCATACATAACTGATAGTTGCCAAAATGGCTTTTTCTATACCATCCTGTGTCGCGGGTCAGGCCCGAGTTCCAAGTTGATCCAGGGATTTATCCGACTCGATTTTTCTCGTATTTCTCGATTTTTATCGAAGGTTCAAGCTATTTTTGAGAATTTTTGAAAATAACCACGAACATTCAATAAAAATCTAAAACGCGCTCCGAAGTCCAGAAATCCGAAGTCCATTTTCGGATCTTTGGGATTATCCCGAGATCCGAAAACCCGAAATCAGAACGAAACCCGTCAGTTTCGGCCATCTCTAATGCTGATTGGTCAGCCCAGATACTGTATCTATCATCTGTCTTACAATGTCCATACATTAGGCAGACATTAGCTAGATTAGACTTTGTCCATAGACTGCATAGACCCCATTGGTTCTTATTACCTTGCAATGTTCCTGCCTGGCCCATTAATTTTGCGGTCACAAGTCTATTGCAAAAAAGAACGGACTAGACGGTTCTTGGGACTTCGGGGGAAGATTATAGGTAGATAGGATCGATAGACAGAGGAGATAAAGAGATATTAAGACAAATGATTGATAGAAAGTCAAATGGTAGACAGAATACATATGAATAAGGTAAACATACATGCTCCAATGTTTTTCTGATCAGATTTTTGATTGGCCAAAACAATTGAAAATCTTATCGGAAGACCCAATTGGAAGAAAACTACAGAAAGTCTGGTTCTGGTAGATGGGGTAGAAAATTACCTAACCACGTTTTTTTCCGATTGGCCGATGAATTCGATAGAATTCTTAAAATTGATCGGAATATCAATTCCCTGTATGGGGGTCTAAAGATAGAAAGATTATAGGTAGATAGATAATCAATATACAGATGAGATAAAGAGAAAGACAGACAGACAGACGATAGACAGGCACATGATAGATAGAAGACATATTGATAATAGAAAGATCATAGAAAGACAGATGAGATAGGTAAACAGATAGATGATAAATAGATGATAGACAGACGATATATACAGATGTTAGATATATTTAGATGATACATACTATATACAGGCAGACAATAAACAGGCAGGCAATACACAGTTGATAGAAAGACAGCCAGAAGACATATTGATGATAGAAAGATGACCATATAAAAGCACGAGGCCGCAGGTCCAGTGCCTTTATAAAGGGTACGGAACTCTGAGGGAACTTCTTATATCCTTAGAATATAAAGGAGAGGTGCATTATCAATTATAATCTACCCCTTCCCCTAATTTAAAGAGTCTACCTGCAATGTAATAGCAGAACAACCCCCCCTCCCCGTGCACTAGACTGTTATAGGACCGCCCCCTCTATGTGACAAATACTTGTTTGGATCAAGGATACCTTGCATCGGGGTCACCCCTGCTGGACAGCTAAACTCCCCCACCCCACCCCACAAAATCCCCCATTACCTTAGGCTGTAGGTAACCAATGGATGGCAGGTGGAAATGTAAAATAAGAGAGTAAGATAAGGGACCTGGCCCGGTAACGAACTGTAGAAAGTATAGCTGCATTCTGTTTTCTCCCATCGCCTCCTCCTCGAACCTTAGTAAGTGTCTGCCGCGAGAACACATCGCACACATGATTAAGGGAAGATGAGGGGGAGTCCAGAGAACCAAAACACGGCTATAGTTTGTTCCGGTGCGGCTCTGGAGCAGATCACGGCGTAAGTGTAAGCCATGGGGATGGGGAGAGAGGGAAAATATTCCTGCAGATTGTCCATCATACATTTGATGGAGTAATAGATTTGGTTTGTATCTGTCATTGACACTGATAGGGAAAGAACTGCAGGCTGGGATCAGTGATATTGGACTACAACTCCCAGAATGCCCTGAGAACTCAAGGAGAAAGCAATTTGTACAATTAAAAAAAAAGTTGTTGTGCTTGTTGTAGCCTCCCTCCATGCTGGGTAACTGAGCGGAAGGGGAGACGGTTGAGGGAATGGACAGCATAAAGCCGGGGAGAGAGAAGGATGAACTAGTGCAAGGTACAAACATGACTGTCAGCTAACCAAATCTGTCTCTGTGCTGTGGACATTGCAGGAGGCAGACAGGTGAGCAGATTTCCCCCATTCATTCTAATACAAGGAGCTAAAGCAGATCCCTCACTGCTGTGCTGGGGATGTAGAGTCATCGAGGGAGTCGCCCGCCCCCCATTAAACTCGTATTCAACCTTTAGAAACGCCATAAGCAGGTCTAAATTCCCGCCCAATAATGAGACAGAGACCAAGTGTTGGGTGTAATAACGGCCACAGCATTTATTGATAATGACGTCAGATGTTACGTCAGATGTTACGTCACCAATCCTTGCAAAATTCCATAACCGTGGTTGCCCTAGCAACCCCATCACCATATAAATTGGCATTCCAAAGCCACCTGTTAGTATGCCGGCCTCCTGTTAGGAGGGCATGTAAACCATACCATATTTATTTACAAGGATCTGACTGCCACTAGGAGCCGTTATACGCCTATTAACGACTCCGACCCCCACCCATCAAAAGTATTGCTCTTTCTATCCCATCCTGTAATCCACTAAGAAATATGCCCAGGCCTAGGTCGTTAAGGTGAACCCCGTCTGGTCTCAATAGGGCTCTGTTGTCACCCTCTAGCTCCCGATGTCTTATGGACACACCCCCTAGTGAGCGAACCAAACGTGAAATACGCGTATTGAGGACGCATCTAGACCTCTCTACTGCTGTCTGAACTCTTGCACCGTTCCAATGCTGTCTGGGAATGACCTCTGACCACACTATTATGGACGTAGAAAAGTACTCACCCATGCGGAGTAAGTCAGATCTAATATTGGCTATGAGGTCCGACAATCTGTTCGTGCACAGGTCATTCCCAGCTGCATGTAGAACCAACCCCACCGGTCCATGGCACCTTACACTAATTCTGATGATTTCCAGGAGTAGCCTGATCCAATTAAGTCCTTTTATGCCTCTCCAATAGATGTCCGCTTCTCGGACGCCAAGTTGTTTTCCCCCAGGCCGAACCTCGGCGCGCCTTTCTGCCCAATGTATATATGAATGCCCAATAATCCAAAAGGAGGGCCTATTTGCACCTGAAAAGAGAAGTCAATCAGTAACTAGGTTTGGGCGAATGTAACGCGCCACACAATCTGAGCTCCATCTTCCTATTTTAAATGTGTATTTTAATGTGTTTAGTAGGAACGTGCAACGTGGAGAATCTGCGGGGCCAACAAATAGAAAGTCATCTAGGTAATGGATTATTGCCTCAGATCCCGTCTCGTAACGCACCATCCATTCCAGAAAGGAACTGAACAGTTTGAAATAAGAGCAGGATATGGAGCAACCCATGGGAAGGCACATGTCATAAAAGTACTGACCTTCGAGCTGACATCCCAGCAGATGGAAGCAGCTGGGGTGGACTGGCAATAACCGAAATGCAGACACGATGTCAGACTTTGCTAACAGTGCCCCCCGCCCTACTTCTCTGACTAATTCTACTGCCCTATCAAAGGAAACGTATGAGACTGATGTTAAGGCCTTGGAGATGCCATCGTTTACGCTAAAGCCCTTATGATAAATGGTGAATTAACCTGTATTTTCCTGGTTCCTTCTTGGGTATCACTCCCAGGGGGGAAATCCTCAGGTTAGGAAAAGGGGACTCCAGAAAGGGACCAGCCATTCGTCCCAGGCTCACTTCCGAGTGTAGCTTATCCTTTGCAAATCTCGAACCGATTTTAACTTATTAGAAAACTGGGGAAACTGGGAATAAACAAATGGGATTAAGAAACCTACGGTGAAGCCTGACCTAAGTAGGTCTGCTTCCTCCCTCTTGGGGTAGTCTGCGAGCCAACCTTCCATCGCAGTCACGCTCACCGGTGTTCTCTTGTCCACTGAAGGTTGGTGGATTTTGTTGCGGCCTTTGCCGACGAAAACACCTGCTCGCTGCATGGCCGGCACCCCCACATACTGAGCAGTCATGTTTGAA
Organism: Hymenochirus boettgeri; assembly: GCA_019447015.1. Classification (NCBI taxonomy): domain Eukaryota; kingdom Metazoa; phylum Chordata; class Amphibia; order Anura; family Pipidae; genus Hymenochirus; species Hymenochirus boettgeri. The sequence goes on along the minus strand of CM033471.1, from coordinate 265,206,471 downwards.
TCTGCATGCGGGACCGAAGTGGCATTGGCCTTGATTAAAAAGCCAGCATGGGCTTGCTCTCCTGCCAGCGCCCTGGGTGGGTGCAACGTGGGGGAAATATGTTGGGGCCGGCGAGGATGAGGGGAAGGGGGCCCTGGGGGCCGTCATTAGCCTAATCCATGCATCGGTGGCTTTCGCGTTCCAACCGACTTCCGGTCTTAGTGCCATTCGCTGCCGGAACTCTTCGTCGTACCTCCACCAGGCGGAGCCACCGTGAATTTTGTATGTTCCGAAAATGGGGTCAAGGTACGCAAAGAGGATGGCGCATTGTTCCGGGTGACCCCTTCCCGCGATGCTCGCCAGCACACAGAAAGCCTGGACCCAGTTCCCAAAGGTTTTGGCTACCTTTGGATCCTTCTCTTTACCCTTCTCAAACCTCCTCTCCTTGTCTACTGAGGGGCTGTCTATTGAGATGAGGGACCAGATGTCTACATATTCTCCCTTCCCAATTTTTTCTCTTATCTCTGGTGTTAGGTGGGAACCCAGTGGCGCCAAACTACAGAAATAGGCCTCTTTAAAGGCTTCTGAGTTTACCAGTGTTTGCACAGGCGGGAGGGGTGCAGCTCCCCCTGGGACTGGATTTGGGGCGTCCTTGCCTGGAGTGGGTGCCCCCGCCTTGTCTAGCATGGCCTTCAACATTGCCAGCCAAGGACCTTCGCTCTGCTGCCCACCCGTGGAACCACCCCAAGCCCTTGCACAAGTTAACTCACCGGATGTAGATCCCAGGGCAGCCGCCGTGGGTGCCGGTGTTATGGATGCTTGGGTGGCGACCGAGGGCCATTGCTGAGTTGGGTGCTCCCGCCTAGAACTCCTTCTTGTAGAGGACCTGGACCTCCCTCTGTGCCTGCGACCATGTGCCCTTTTAGGCGGTGGTGAGTGCGAGGAATCCGAGGATATATAATTTCTTCTCTCAGGCGCATCCCTCATGGATGCCCTGGAATGGCACTGGGAGCATTGGCCCGCGCTCCCGCGGGTACTGGAGACTGATCACTTCCTACGGCGTCTCCTTTGAGATCTGCCGCGCCTTCCCCTTCCCCATCTATCACTTGAGGAGGTTGATTCCCTCCTAGCTCTCCGTGAGTGTCGTGGGATTGCCACCCGACTTGCACTGGCTCCGCCCCTACTACGTCAGGCGTGCGTCTCCACGGGTTATCCCTGACCATGGTGGCGGCCCGTATAGTAGAGCGAGCGTCTATGAAGTCCAATTCCCCCTCCTCTGTGTCCTCAACTCGTGGTTGCCTCCACGCACCGGCGTCAGCCCGTAATTCGGCTGGTACCGAGAGTTCGCTGAGGGATGGGTAAATGTTGGGGATCTGCCTTTGACCCTCCCTTTCCTGGGTGCATGTTGCCCCTTCTTGTCTAGCAGCCTGTGTGTTACCCCTTTGTGGTTGGGTAGTACTTCTGCTGGGTGCAGGGTTTGTTCTCTTTCCCTTCCCCCTTTGTCTTGTCCCACCCTTCTTGGGCATGCTGGTGTTTTGCGGCGGGATGTAGAGGGGGGCCTAGGACTCAGCCTAGATGGGGCCTGAGACCGCCTGGTGGGCCTACCTCTCTGCCTAGATGCTGGCCTGTTTTGGTTCCCCTCCATTGGCTGATTTTCTGGTGGCATAGAGCCTAATGTTTCAGCTGTGCCCAACAGCTGCCTCAACCAACCAGCCCCCTCCCTGCCCATCCTCTCCATCACTTGCCTTTGTAAGGGATCAAGTTCTGTCATCCTTGCTATTCTGACTTCTGAAGTTCTAGAGATGTTTCCACTCTAAGTTCTACCTAAAATGGCACCTGTTCCCTCGTGGCGTCCGAATTATATAGGCGCAGCTGCGCCGTGATGTCATCGCGCACCACCGTCACCTCGCGGCGACGGCCCGCCCACCCGCAATGCATCCTTGGGAATGGATGCATTCGGCCACGAGTTCGGCCGCGGGCGAGCGGGCCAAGCCGCGAGCGACGCCGGCGCGCGGAGAGGGGAACCTGAGAGACCCTGGAGAGCTCCCCTCTCTTCAGTCAGCGGCACCGTCGCTTAGACGGCGCGGTGCCACCCAGTCTGTAGCAGAGAGAGGTACCGTGCTATAACATTCAGCTCTGCTTGTGTCCCTGTTTTGTATCTCAAACTCCTGTCTAATAATTTAGGGGTTAATGGTCAATGTTTTAGATCTTAAACTCCTGTGTGGTAATGTAGAGGTTAATAGGTAATCTATAATTGAGTCCATCTACTGTATTGGTCTGTCTCTAACTCAAAAACTGAATATAGAAATGTAATTTAGCTCCTTCATGACAAATTAAATAGGAACGTTTCTTTAAAGGATAAGTGCACTGTAAAAACAAGTTATGTTCATTTGGAAGCTGCAGCTTTAAAAATAATGTTGCCATATTTTTTTTACCTATGTCCCTCCAGAGCTTAGCTTTGTGCCTTGGAAGTTACTGACACCCAGGCATGCTTTGATTAGGAGTGCCCACTGTCTACCACATTGCTATATATATATATATATATATATATATATATATATATAAAGCACCACTTGGGGATGCAGTGTTGTACAATGACAAAATATAAGTCATACAAGGGGAACAAATACATAGATAGTTCAGTACATAAATATATAAATTGTATTAATAGAAGTGTTAGAGCTTTGCCACAAGAGGAAAGGAGGCCCCTGCCCCGTAGACCTTAGAATCAAGTTAGGTGGGTAACATACAGATACATTGGAATGGGTATAAGTGCTAAACGTATGCCGTGCAAATAAAACAACCATATACTGTGCTGGTTACCAGATAGGTAGGATGTAAGGCTAGATTTAAACCTGTTAATTAAGGTTTCATGATGTAGAGAGAGGAGAATAGAATTCCAGAGGATGGGAGCCATCGATCATAGTCAATCGATTCATAGTAACTGTTCCCTTTAAACTCCTGCTAGGAGTCATTTCTTGTTTCCTATGGAACTGATGTGCCTATATGTTTTTATTTATATGGTGTTTTTCTGTGTGTGCATTTAAATGGATAGGGGGTAATAATAATAAAGACTGTTTGATATATTTTTTAATATATAGTGTGGTGTCCACCTCCAGACCGTTATTCATTGATGAGGTGCGTATTAGCCCTCCGTTTTTCATATATTATTGGATGGTATTTATATCTGCTTCCTCCCTCTTGGGGTAGTCTGCGAGCCAACCTTCCATCACGGCCACGCTCACCGGTGTTCTCTTGGCCGCTGAAGGTTGGTGGATTTTGTTGTGGTCTTTGCCGATGAAAACACCTGCTCGCTGCATGGCCGGCACCCCCACATACTGAGCAGTCATGTTTGAATCTGCACGCGGGACCGAAGTGGCATTGGCCTTGATTAAAAAGCCAGCATGGGCCTGCTCTCCTGCTACCACCCTGGGTGGGTGCAACGTGGGTGAAATATGATGGGGCCGGCGAGGGCGGGGGGAAAGGGGCCCTGGGACCGTCATTAGCCTAATCCATGGGTCGGGGGCTTTTGAGTTCCAACCGACTTCCGGTCTTAGTGCCATTCGCTGCCGGAACTCCTCGTCGTACCTCCACCAGGCGGAGCCCCCGTGAATTTTGTACGCTCCGAAAATCTGGTCAAGGTACGCAAAGAGGTTCGCGCATTGTTCTGGGTGACCCTTTCCCACGATCCTCGCCAGCACACAGAAAGCCTGGACCCAGTTCCCAAAGGTTTTGGCTACCTTTGGCTCCTTCTCTTTACCCTTCTCAAACCTCCTCTCCTTGTCTACTGAGGGGCTGTCTATTGAGATGAGGGACCTGATGTCCACATATTCTCCCTTCCCAATTTTTTCCCTTATTTCTGATGTTAGGTGGGAACCCAGAGGCGCCAAGCTACAGAAATAGGCCTCTTTAAAGGCTTCTGAATTTACCAGTGTTTGCACAGGCGGGAGGGGTGTAGCTCCCCCTGGGACTGGATTCGGGGCATCCTTGCCTGGAGTGGGTGCCCCCGCCTTGTCTAGCATGGCCTTCAACATTGCCAGCCAAGGACCTTCACTCTGCTGCCCGCCCGTGGAACCACCCCAAGCCCCTGCACACGTTAACTCAGCGGATGTAGATCCCAGGGCAGCTGCATCCCTCATGGATGCCCTGGAATGGCACTGGGAGCATTGGCCCACGCTCCCGCGGGTACTGGAAACTGATCGCTCCCTACAACGTCTCCTTTGAGATCTGCCGCGCCTTCCCCTTCCCATCTATCGCTTGAGGAGGTTGATTCCCTCCTAGCTCTCCGTGGGTGTCGTGGGAGGGCTACCCGACTTTGCACTGGCTCTGCCCCTACTACGTCAGGCGTGCGTCTCCATGGGTTCTCCCTGACCCTGGAGGCGGCCCGTATAGTAGCGCGAGCGTCTATAAAGTCCAATTCACCCTCCTCTGTTGTGTCATCAGCTCGTGGTTGCCTCCACGCACCGGCGTCAGCCCGCAATTCGTCTGGTACCGAGAGTTCGCTGAGGGATGGGTAAATGTTGGGGATCTGCCTTTGACCTTCCCTTTCTTGGGTGCATGTTGCCCCTTCTTGCCTAGCAGCCTGTGTGTTACCCCTTTGGGATTGGATAGTACTTCTACTGGATGCTGGGATTGTTCTCTTTCCCTTTCCCCTTTGTCCTGTCCCACCCTTCTTGGGCATGCTAGAGACTGGAGTTTTGCGGCGGGATGTAGAGGGGGGGCTGGGGCTCAGCCTAGCTGGGGCCTGAGACCGCCTGGTGGGCCTACCTCTCTGGCTAGATGCTAGCCTGTTTTGACTCTCCTCCATTGGTTGAGTTCCTGGTGGCATAGGGCCTGATGTTTCAGCTGTGCCCAGCAGCTGCCTCAACCATCCAGCCCCCTCCCTGCCCATCCTCTCCATCACTTGCCTTTGTAAGGGATCGAGTTCTGTCATCCTTGGTATCAGTTTTGCCCTCTATCGGCTATTCTGCTTCAGAGAGATGTTTTCTCTCTGAAGTTCTAAGTAAAATGGCGCCTGTTCCCTCCTGGCATCCGAATTATATAGACGCAGCCGAGCCGTGACGTCATCGCGCATCGAGTGGAGAGGGGAACAGGAGTGACACTGGAGAGCTCCCCTCTCCTCAGTCAGCGGCACCGTCGCTTAGGCAGCGCGGTGCCACCCAACCGAGTGACTGCAACAATCTATAAGATCAGGATTGGGGAACTGCTTGCTCTGAATGTCATGTCAGTAATTTAGCTGCAGGGACACTGCCTGTGTGTGTGTTAGAGGCACAAAACCCAGACAAACGGGTTTATAGGAAATTCTGTCTGGACCCCGGATTTGTCATTGAAAATGAGGACAAATCCAGGATTTCCCTGACATCTGGAAAACATTACCATGGCCACTTCTCTTGCAGCCCCCCTTGGCCACTCCCACTCATGGGCCCTGTTACCCCACCCACTCATGGGTCAAACCTGGGCCATCCCTTGTGGCCCCCTTGGCCCTTTCCCTTGCATTCCCTCTGTGGACCCTTCCACTCTGGGGGCCCATGGCCCCTCCCATTTTGGGCCCCCATGGCCTCTCCCAGTCATGGGCCCTGTGGCCCCTCCTCTTTGTGGAGCCCCTGGGGCCCATCCCCCACTTGAACCTCTGACCCATACCCCCAACAGAAAACTGCAAGTGGAGGAGGTCATGGGACCCATGAGTGGGAGGGTCCATGGGGGTCTATGAGTGGGAGGAGCAATGGGACCTACAAGTAGGAAGGGCCAAGGGGGCTCCAAGGAAAAGGTCCAAGGTGGCTGCAAGGGAAGAGGCCAGGTTAGACCTGTAAATGGGAGGGGTCACAGGACCCATGAGTGGGATGGCCCAAGGAGGGCTGCAAGGGGCCAAGGGGGCTTTAAGAGAAGGGGCCAGGTAAGACCTACAATGAGAGGGGCCATGGGGCCCATGAGTGGAAGACATTGAAGAAATCAAAAATGTACACACCTGCTGTGGACTGTGCTGTGCTCACCCTGTCCCTACTCCCATTCAGTCACTATTTCTCAATCTCTTCCTGCTTTCTCCTGCACTGAGCATGTGCCAACCGCAGATTAGGAGGAACTAGTATTTGTGACCGCAGATTCAGAACCTCCCACCCCCTAACTTTCTGATCAGTGATTTATTCAGATCTTGGCCCCTGCAGCACTTAGAGAGGTGGTTTATGGCTCGTTTTAAAGGTAGGAACCTGGCCTTTCATTTAAAATGAACTTGGTTGGAGACCACAATTTCGCTTTAATAATAGAAATGGGGGATCTTAACTATGTTGTCAGATTAGATAAATTAAGGTTATTCACATTGAAGAAGAGACACAGGTGGAGGGATATACAAATATATCAATGGGCCGTACAATAAACTCTCTAGTGCATTGTTTCACCATAAATCATGTAGACATCCCTGAAAATCAGAAGAAAAGAAGTTTTATCTTCAGGTGTGATTGGGGTTCTTTAAATACATTTTATACATTAAATACAATGTTACTTGTAGAGTATTAACACAGTAAGTAAGGAATTTCATAATGTACACATTAGATCATTGTTGGGCAATGCGGCAGATGATCTTACATGTGTACACGATAACTCGTTAAGTGATTTGTCCAATTGGATGACTTTTAGGGTATGTCCACCCTGAAAATGATGTTCAGTCATAAGGTAAGTACCCCCTACCCACCCCCAACCGCCAAAATATGTCTTCAAAAAAATGTCTAGATCGCTCCCTGATTGGAGGAAGTTGAAAACAGGGGCCAGAGGTAGCTAAGAGGCAGCCAATCACAGATGCAGCTGCTTTCAATGGAGATGCGATGGGAGAGAAGGGACTGTAAGTATCGATTGAAACATTTTTTTAAAGAAATTTTAGTTTTGGGGGTGGACATGCCCTTTAATGGGATCATGATCCTATATTTTTTTCATTATGGCCTTTCCAACACTCATTCCAAGGACCATTACCTGTACATCTGTACATAGCTCAAGATTTGCAGACTTTTTTTTTGCTTTCCTTTGGCTCAGCTGTAAAGTAGGAACCATGGGGTAAAAAGGTTAAATTAGATTGATGGATGATAGTATGTATTGAGATGATTGAACTTTAATGGCCATATTTAAAAACACGCTGTATCACAACTTAGCGATATCGCACGTTATCGATAATGGGCGACAGTGGGCATAAATGTACCGCCATGGTTGTACATTTACATCGAAGATTCATTAATGAAATGGTAACTGTGGTCAAAAAATGACTTTAGGTAAATTTACAGGAATTGCTTTTCTGAGTATTTTTGCAATTTATTCGCATTATTTTTTTTAGATAGTTTTGAAGGTATTTACATTTTTATGTGTGATATAGTAGCAGCCTCACCAGATCCACTGCACTTCCTGCTCTGAAATTATGTGACAGTTCCGCTTCCCTGCGTCTCCTCCTCCTCCATTAAAAAAGACAAAAATGTACACACCTTACACTCATTGCTGTGTGCTTTGTTGTTATCCCCCCTCCCACTCTTAAGTCAATGTAACTCGATCTCTTCCTAGTTTCTTCTTCTTTCCCCTGCACTGAGCACGTGCCAACCGCAGATCAGAAAAATGAACTAGTATTGTGACCACAGATTCAGAACCTCCCAGCCTCTAAATTTCTGATCAGTGATTTCATCATATCTTTGGTTGTGCAGCAAGTAGAGAGGTGGTTGCTGGCTCATTTTAAAGGTAGGAACCTGTCCTTTCATTTAAAATCAACTTGTTTCAAGACCACAGTTCCCTTTAACAAATGTTCGATCATAGCATACCATGCTGTAGTAAACTGCCTCAATTGTATTCTATCTTAAATCTACGATCGCATTATCATAGATTTACAATTAATGAAATTAAAGATCGGTTTAACAATTGTTAAAATGATCGTTAAAGTTGCGGTATTGGTAAAAAGCGATAGCGTGCCTTTATAAATATGGCCCTAAAGTTTGTACACACGTCTGTTACTGTGCACAACACCCAACACATGATAATTGCACGTGTGTAGCTATTCAATTTGTTGATCTGCTGGTTGGTCTTTGTAAAGCTTCTTTTTGTAAAACTACCAGAGAATCCAAGCTTAGTCCACACATCCGATTTACTCAAACCAGTCATTTTAATTTCTAAGAAGTTAATTTTGTGAAAGAATCAAAAAAAGTAAACAGCCCGGGGGGTTTAATCAAATAATTGTTTATTGGTTCTGTGTATAAACATTGGAAGTAATTTACAAGAGAAAATATCAACTATAGGATCCCTGGGACAATTCTGTTCTTCAGGTTTGGCATCCAGTAATCTCCAAATTAGCAGACAATGTATCAAAGTCATCACAAAGATCTTGGTTCTCATGTTTTCGACATTCCTTCTCACTGGGCCACCACTCTATCCACGTGTCCTTTCCAATGATGTAGGAATACCTGTAACATATGTAAACATACGTTTAATATCATTCAGTGGTATGAACAATTATATCCACAACTATGGTCACATTCATAATTACAAATCAAACAGCCACATTTAAATAGATTCTGTTTTTAACCAGATAAAGAATCTCCGATCTCTAGTCTTCCAAATGTTTCTAAATCCACAGTTACTGTAAAAGCCTTTAGTTGTGAGAAACATATTTTGGTTAATGTTTAAGAGAATCTGAGAACTTGATTGAGCTTTTCTGCCCATAATCAGAACTCTAAACAACGCAAAACCTGGCCACATGTGCAAGAGTAAGAAGGGCTGTCACATGTTCTATGCAAACACACAGACGTTTACTCTTAGTAATGGGCTGTTGATTTGACTTCACTTGCATGTGCATAAGAGTAAAAAAAAGAAACATTTCAAGACATCTTCACTTTACAATTATCAAACTCTCAGTCCATTCCTTGGGATCAATGAGTGAAACTCTCAGTCCATTCCCTGGGATCAATGAGTGAAACTCTCAGTCCATTCCCTGGGATCAATGAGTGAAACTCTCAGTCCCATTCCCTGGGATCAATAGTGAAACTCCCTCAGTTTCACATTCCCTGGATCAATGAGTGAAACTCTCATTCCATTCCCTGGGATCAATGAGTGAAACTCTCAGTCCATTCCCTTGGGATCAATGAGTGAAACTCTCAGTCCATTTCCCGGGATCAATGAGTGAACTCTCAGTCCATCCCTGGGATCAATGAGTGAAACTCTCAGTCCATTCCCTGGATCAATGAGTGAAACTCTCAGTCCATTCCCTGGGATCAATGAGTGAAACTCTCAGTCCATTCCCTGGGATCAATGAGTGAAACTCTCAGTCCATTCCTGGGATCAATGAGTGAAACTCTCAGTCCATTCCCTGGGATCAATGAGTGAAACTCTCAGTCCATTCCCTGGGATCAATGAGTGAAACTCTCAGTCCATTCCCTGGGATCAATGAGTAAACTCTCATTCCATTCCTGGGATCAATGATTGAAAACTCTCAGTCCATTCCCCTGGGATCAATGAGTGAAAACTCTCAGTCCATTCCCTGGGATCAATGGTGAATCTCTCATCCAGTCCTTGGGATCAATGAGTGAACTCTCAGTCCATTCCCTGGGATCAATGAGTGAACCTCCAGTCCTTCTTCTCTTGGATCAATGAGTGAAACTCTCATCCATTCTCTGGGATCAGATGAAACTCTCAGTCCATTCTCTGGGATCATGAGTGAAACTCTCAGTCCATTCCCTGGGATCATGAGTGAAACTCTCAGTCCATTCCCTCCCTGGGATCAATGAGTGAAACTCTCAGTCCATTCCCTGGTCCATATTCCTCATGGGATCAATGAGTGAAACTCTCAGTCCATTCCTGGATCAATGATTGAACTCTCAGTCCATTCCCTGGGATCAATGAGTGAAACTCTCAGTCCATTCCCTGGGATCAATGAGTGAAACTCCTCAGTCTCTCCTGGGATCAATGATGAAACTCTCAGTCCTTCCTGGGATCAAGAGTGAACTCCCTCAGTCCATTCCCTGGGATCAATGAGTGAAACTCTCAGTCCATTCTCTGGGATCAATAAGTGAAACTCTCAGTCCATTCCTGGATCAATGAGTGAAACTCTCAGTCCATTCCCTGGGTCAATGAGTGAAACTCTCAGTCCATTCCCTGGGATCATGATGAAACTCTCAGTCCATTCCTGGATCATGAGTGAAACTCTCATCCATCCCTGGGATCAATATTGAAACTCTCAGTCCATCCCTGGGATCAATGATGAAACTCTCAGTCCATCTGGGATCAATGAGTGAAACTCTCAGCTCCATTCTCTGGGATCAATGAGTGAAACTCTCAGTCCATTCCTGGGATCATGAGTGAACTCTCTCCCATTCCTGGATCAATGAGGGAAACTCTCAGTCCATTCCGGGGATCAATGAGTGAACACTCTCAGTCCATTCCTGGGATCAATGAGTGAAACTCTCAGTCCATTCCTGGGATCAATGAGTGAAACTCTCAGTCCATTCCCTGGGATCAATTGAGTAACTCTCAGTCCATTACTGGGATCAATGAGTGAATCTCTCAGTCCATTCCTGGGATCAATGAGTGAAACTCTCAGTCCATTCCTGGATCAATGAGTGAAACTCTCAGTCCATTCCTGGGATCAATGAGTGAAACTCTCAGTCCATTCCTGGGATCAAAGAGTGAAAACTCCAGTCCATTCCTGGGTCAATGAGTGAACTCCAGTCCATTCCCTGGGATCAATGAGTAAAACTCTCAGTCCATTCTCTTTGGGATCAATGAGTGAAACTCTCAGTCCATTCCCTGGGATCAATGAGTGAAACTCTCAGTCCATTTCCATTCTGCCTGGTCATGAGTGAATCTCTCAGTCCATTCCTTGGATCAATGAGTGAATCTCTCAGTCCATTCCCTGGGATCAATGAGTGAAACTCTCAGTCCATTCTCTGGATCAATGAGTGAACTCTCAGTCCATTCTCTGGGATCAATGAGTGAAACTCTCAGTCCATTCCCTGGGATCAATGAGTGAAACTCTCATTCCATTCCCTGGGATCAATGAGTGAAACTCTCAGTCCATCCCTGGGATCAATGAGTGAAACTCTCAGTCCATTCCCTGGGATCAATGAGTGAAACTCTCAGTCCATTCCCTGGGATCAATGAGTGAACTCTCATCCATTCCTGGGATCAATAAGTGAAACTCTCAGTACCATTCCCGGGTCAATGAGTGAAACTCTCAGTCCATTCTCGGGATCATGATGAAACTCTCAGTCCATTCTCTGGGATCAATGAGTGAAACTCTCAGTCCATTCCCTGGGACAATGATAAAACTCCGTCCATTCCTGGGATCAATGAGTGAAACTCTCAGTCCATTCCCTGGATCAATAGTAAACTCTCAGTCCATTCCCTGGGATCTGAGTGAACTCTCAGTCCATTCTGGGATCAATGAGTGAACTCAGCCATCCTGGATCATAGTGAAACTCTCAGTCCATTCCTGGGATCAATGATGAAACTCTCAAGTCCATTCCCTGGGATCAATGAGTGAAACTCTCAGTTCCATTCCCTGGGATCAATGAGTGAAACTCTCAGTCCATTCCACTGGGATCATGAGTGAAACTCTCAGTCCATTCTCTGGGATCAATGGTGAAACTCTCAGTCCATTCCGGGATCAATGAGTGAAACTCTCAGTCCATTCCCTGGGATCAATGAGTGAACTCTCAGTCCATTCCTGGGATCAATGGAGTGAAACTCTCAGTCCATTCCCTGGGATAATGAGTGAAACTCTCAGTCCATTCCTGGGATCAATGAGTGAAACTCTCAGTCCATTCCTGGGATCAATGAGTGACCTCTCAGTCCATTCCTGGGATCAATGGATGAAACTCCAGTCCATTCCCTGGGATCAATGAGTGAAACTCTCAGTCCATTCCCTGGGATCAATGAGTGAAACTCTCAGTCCATTCACTGGGATCAATGAGTGAAACTCTCAGTCCATTCCCTGGGATCAATGAGTGAAACTCTCAGTCCATTCCCTGGGATCAATAGTGAAACTCTCAGTCCATTCACTGGGATCAATGAGTGAAACTCTCAGTCCATTCTCTGGGATCAATGAGTGAAACTCTCAGTCCATTCCCTGGGATCAATGATGAAACCTCAGCCATTCTCGGTCAATGGAACTCTCAGTCATCCTGGATCAAGAGTGAAACTCTCAGTCCATTGCCTTGGGATCAATGAGTGAAACTCTCAGTCCATTCCCTGGGATCAAGAGTGAAACTCTCAGTTCCATTCCCTGGGTAATGAGTTGACACCTCTCATCCCATTCTCTGGGATCAATGAGTGAAACTCTCAGTCCATTCCCTGGGATCAATGAGTGAAACTCTCAGTCCATTCTCTGGGATCAATGAGTGAAACTCTCAGTCCATTGCCTGGGATCAAAGAGTGAAACTCACAGTCCATTGCCTGGGATCAATGAGTGAAACTCTCAGTCCATTCCCTGGGATCAACGAGTGAAACTCCCAGAAACTTGTTAATCAAAGAAAAAAAATTAAAGTTCCCCTATCCTTTTACCATCCTTTTAGCTAAAAGGGCTAAACTGAAAAAATAGTTTACTGGAAACTAGAAATCTTCCCAAATACAATTTGTTATCTCTGTCCCCTATTTCTTCAAATATTAAGGGGCTGATGCATAAAAAGGTGGTAAAGTTTGCACATGCTATTTTTTGCAACAACCAATCAGATGTTAGCTTTTTACTTGGTTACTGAAGTTACAGTAGATAATATCTGATTGGTTGCTGAAAATTAACAGCATGGCCTGTTGTAACTCTTATTGCATCAGGCTATAAATCTGAAGCATTTTACATTTCAGATGTCAATCAATTACCCTATTACCATAAAGAATACTGCTGTGTGTTTTAATACATTTCTGGTTGATCAGGGATACTTTCTGATTGACATGTGGAGTCAGGAAGGAATCCTCCCCTCTCCCTCCCCTCCTGTTTTTTAGCTGTGTTTTTTTTTTTTTTTTTTTGCCTTCCTCTGGATCAACTCTTAGGGAGGGTTAAAGAGCTGGGTATAAAGGTTGGACTAGATTGACATATCTTTATTCAACCTCAATTACTGTTACTATGGGGCATATTTATAAAGGCTTCGTTTCGCCTTATTTATAAAAAAGCGAAAAAAACACACTTCGCGGCCGAAAAAGGCGAGGTCGTGATAAAGAGCGAAAAGTATCCGCAGCGAAAACTTAACGCATCTAAGAAGACTGCATTGGGAAAACCATTCGAAACCAGAAAACCCACTAGAAATGATGTCAAGTTCAAAATGGCCACCTCACATTTACCAAGAGTCGCCATGTCTTATTTAGTCAATCTTCTTAGAATTTCTCAATTGGAATACAGTTTTCTTTTGCACTGCACATTCACCTTTCTAATGCGCGTTCGCTTTTCTAATGTGCGTTCGCCTTTCTAATGTGCGTTCGCCTTTCTAATGCGCGTTCACCTTTCCAAGGCATATTCCATTATAATGTGCGTTCGCTTTTCTAATGTGCGTTCGCCTTTCTAATGCGCGTTCGCTTTTCCAAGGCATATTACATTCTAATGCGCGATCGCCTTTCTAATGTCGCTTTTCTAAGGCATATTACATGCTAATGCGCGTTCGCCTTTCTAATGTCGCTTTTCCAAGGCAAATTACACTCTAATGCGCGATCGCCCTTCTAATGCGGGTTCGCTTTTTCAAGGCATATTACCCATTAGAATGCCTTTTCGCTCAAACAATGACTTTTCACCACCTTCAGGGTCGCGCTTATCTTTCGCTCTTTTTAACGCAAAAAAACACCTTTCGCTCTTTTATAAATCGCGTTATGCCTTTTTGCTCTTTTTTCGCTAAAATTACCATTGCGAAGTTAGGCGAAAAGGGTTTAGCGATAGCTCGCGGAAACGGTTTCGCCATTCGTTAACACTACCTTTATAAATAGCGTTAACTGTCTTTTTGGCGAAAACCCATGCGAAAAGCGAATGCGAAAACATTTCGCTACTTTTCGCTCTTTTATAAATATGCCCCTATGTATGTGTGCAGTTTTGCTTTAGCAGGATTGGTGACAGTTGGTATTTGTGAATTATGGGAAATTCCACCTCCCAGTGCTGCCTTATAGTGATAACGGAACATGCTTGACTTCTCAGAAAGTCATGTCAGATAGACGGAGGAGTCGGTTATAAATAAGGTAATATACATTGCCATTTGGTATTGTGGTGTAAGTAGAAGGTGACATCATTAAACCAAAGGCAGAGCGTATCACTGCCCTAATAGATTTGTTTCCTACTGCTACATTTGTTTACATAGAATCTGCTTCTCTTTTCAATTACCCAGATGGCTGGTTCCAAAGGTCACCGGTTACACCCCAGATCAGATAGTCCCTTCCTTTCTGAAGATCTAAAGCCTTCCGACATTTGACGTGACTGATGAAATTTCTAAACTTGCCTTTAACATCCTCATCCGTACCTGGAATTACATTGAATAAAAATAAGTCATAAAAACAAGAACTCTGTAGCCATCCACTGTTTTCTGCTGCTTCCTTATATCCTTCCATACAGATACTCACCTTCCTTAATAACAGTTTTGATTGACATGACATAGTTGTTATAGTTGTCATTGTATTCTATGTTTGTGATAGTTGCCTTGTACACTGTTTATTTAAACAAAAACAAAAAACAGGTTAAAGGGAAATGTTTTATGCAGTGGGATTACCCTGAAAACTATATGAATAAAATGTCTCTCTTCTTGGTCTGATCTACTGGTAATTCATGTACTCTGATGATCCCAAGGGCCACAGTTTTTCTCAGTCCTATGAATGAGCATCTAAGAATTAATAGTAACTTATTTCTAAATAACCCACAAAATATATAAAGATGGGATAGTATACATCCATTATAAAGTGCCACTAATTTAATATAGTATACATACAAAATAGAAGCCTAGTGCAGTCCCAATTCAATTTGCTTACATGTTTATTCCCTCTATGATACGGCTTTAAAAAGCCTGCCATTCTCTGGATAAATACTATCCCATCTTTATATATTTTCAGGGTTATTCAATAAAAGTTCTTATCGTTTAAAATGGTGCTAATTTTGCCCCAACCAATCAGATGTTAAATTTCAAATGTTAAATAAGATCTGATTGGTTGGGGCAAAATTAGCACCATTTTAAACAATAAGAACTTATATTGACTCTCCCTTTTTGTGTGTTACAATGGGGCTTTGACCAAGCCTCTGGGAATGTGTACTCCACCCAAGTTAAGGTTGTGTGCTCAGGTGAGTAAAGTACTTATAGCAGGAGAGTTAGTCCAAAGGAAGCTTGCCCCAGTGCAGCAAGGACTTTCAGCTCATAAAAGGCAAGTACTGATAGCGTAGGACCCAGCTGAATAAAGCAAACCTTGGGCTGGGCTTAAAATAATTTGGCCAAGTTATTGAACCAATTGCTTTTATTTATCCACAGAGAATGGCAGGCTTTTTAAAGCAGTATCATAGAGGGAATAAACATGTAAGCAAATTGAATTGGAACTGCGCTTGGCTTCTATTTTGTATGTATTTCTAAATAACCATTTAATATAACAGAATCCCTCACCGTAATCCACGCCAGGTTCACAAGCCATCTCCATTCTCCTAAGTGCTGTGATCTTCCCTTCAATGTTCTGCTGCAGGAAACAGTTCTCTGTGAGGAGGGTAGGGTAGAGGTTGTATAGTATATAGTTTAGTACATTATATACAGTAGTACAGTGTATAGTATATAGCATAGTATTGTATAGTATAGTGTATAGAATAGTATAGTATAGTATAGTGTATAGAATAGTATAGTATAGTGTATAGAATTGTATAGAATAGTATAGTATAGTATAGTGTATAGAATAGTATGGTATAGTATAGTATAGTGTATAGAATAGTATAGTGGTGTATAGTATGTAATAGTGTAATAGTAATATGTATAGTGTATATAAGAATTGTATAGAAATATGTTAGTTATAGTTAGTTGTATAGAATAGGATAGTAATAGTATAGTGTAGAATAGTATAGTATAGTGTATAGAATTGTTATAGAATAGTATAGTATAGTATAGGAGTATAGAATAGTATCGTATAGTGTATAGAAGTATATGGTATAGTATAGTATAGTGTATAGAATAGTATGGTTATGTATAGTATAGTACAGTATAGTGATAGTATAGTGTATAGAATAGTATAGTATAGTAGTAGTATAGTCAGTATAGTATAGTGTATAGAATAGTAAGTAAGTAGTAGTGTATAGTAATAGTAGAGTATAGGATAGTGTATAGAATAGTATAGTATAGGGTATAGTTAGTTATACTAAATGTATAGAATAGTATAGTATAAGTATAGTGTATAGAATAGTATAGTATGTATAGTATAGTGTATAGAATAGTATAGTATAGTGTATAGAATTGTATAGTATAGATATTAGTATAGTGAATAGTATAGTATAGTATAGTGTATAGAATAGTATAGTATAGTTAGTATAGTGTAGTTAGTAAGTATAGTATGTATAGTGTATAGAATAGTATAGTATAGTATGTCTAGGTATAGAATAGTATAGATAGTATAGATAGTATATGCTATAGTATAGTATAGAAGTGTATAGAATAGTATAGTTAGTATAGTTAGTATAGGTATAGAATAGATGTATAGGATAGTGTATAGTATAGTATAGTAACAGTACAGTATAGTACAGTACAGTATGATAGTTACAGTACAGTATAGTTATAGTACAGTATAGTATAGTGTATAGAATAGTATAGTATAGTATTAGTTTAGTGTATAGAATAGTATAGTATAGTGTTAGAATGTATAGATAGTATAGGTATAGAATAGTATAGAATAGTGTATAGTATAGTATAGTATAGTATAGTGTAAGAATAGTTATAGAATAGTATAAGTATAGTATGATAGTATAGTATAGTTATAGTATAGAATAGCTAGTATAGTATAGTATAGTGTATAGAATAGTATAGAATAGTATAGAAGTTAGAATAGTATAGTATAGTATAGTGTATAGAATAGTATAGTATAGTATAATAGTGTATAGAATAGTATAGATAGTATATATAGTGTATAGATAGTGTATAGAATAGTATAGTATAGTATAGTATAGTGTATAGAATAGTATAGTATAGTAAGTGTATAGAATAGTATAGTAAGATAGTGTATAGATAGTATAGAATAGTGTATAGAATAGTATAGAATAGTATAGTATAGTATAGTGAGAATAGTATAGTATAGTATAGTATAGGATAGTATAGTATAGATAGTCTAGAATAGTGATGATAGTGTATAGAATAGTATAGAATAGTATAGTATAGTGTATAGAATAGTATAGTATAGTATAGTATGTGTATAGAATAGTATATGTAGTATATATAGGGTATAAGAATAGTATAGAATAGTGTATAGAATAGTATAGAATAGTATAGTATTAGTATAGGGATAGTATAGTATAGTATTAGTATAGTGTATATAGAATAGTATAGTATAGTATAGTGTATAGAATAGTATAGTATAGTATATAGTGTATAGAATAGTATAGTATAGTATAGTGTATAGAATAGTATAGTATAGTATAGTTATAGTGTATAGAATAGTTAGTAAGTGTATAGAATAGTATAGATAGGTATAGTATAGTATAGATAGTTAGTATAGTATAGGTATAGAATAGTATAGTATAGTGTTAGTATAGTATAGTATAGTGTATAGTAGTGTATAGTATAGTGTATAGAATAGTATAGTATAGTATAGTGTATAGAATTGTATAGTATTATATATGATTTATATAGCACCAACATCTTCCGTGATGTCACACATTACATACAGGGTAATACATGTTATACAAAGTCATAATATTACATACACAAGGTAATACATAATATACTGTAAGTAAACAGAGTGATGAGTTCTTACAGCAATACGTGATACAATAGGATAGGGGACCCTGCCCAAAGAGCTTACAGACTACAGGAAATGGGAGACATTAGATTGCGGGAATCCGTAGGCTGTAAATAGATTGGCAGTGGAGTGTGAGAGACAGGTTGGATTATATTGGGTAGTCAGGTGGGTAATGTCTAGACCAGGTATTGTATAGTTTAAGCATAGTTTATAGCATCGTTATAGTATTGTATAGTGTATATATAGTATAGTATAAATAGTATATATTATAGTGTATAATATATATGTATAGTGTAGAGATAGTATATAGTATATAAAGTGTATAGTTAGAGTAATATAGTACAGTATATACTATAGTGCAGTATAGTATTTGAGGTTGGATAAGACATATGTCCAGCCAGTCCAACCTACTCAGCAATACCCACATTTACTCAAATTCTAATAGGGATTCACTAAACACAGAGCCATTTATAGTATAAGCAGCAACAAGGTTTGTAATTCCAAAAGCATCACCTTACATTTATCAACATTGAACTCATCTGCCACTTAGCAGCCAAATGAAGATTGACTGATCTTAAAGCTGTGATACAATTTGTCGGTGTAGAAATATCTACAGATGGGTTAAGCTTTGATTGTGAGATCCCAAAAGAAATCTGAGCCAAGCAGAGTTAACTCGTCTCGCTTAGCTCAGAATGTCATGCCAAATTGGCCTTAAAGGGCATGTACACTGTAACAACAAGTTTTCATGACTGGATCTTTGTGCCTTTAAAATAAAAGGTGGTGTCATTTTTTTCTTACTACCCTTCCAGACCCTACCTTTCTGCTTGAATCTTGCTGGCTCCTCCTCCTCCACTGTAATCATCAAACCTCCCATATGGTTAATAATAACACTGACATTATCTGGAATCTGGTGGAGCTAAAACCACATTTCTTGGTAACGGAGGATAACTGAAGTCCTGAGTTCGAATCCACCTTAGACACATCTGCAAGGAGTTTGTATGTTCTCCCCGTGCTTGCGGGGTTCCTCCAGGCACTCGATCATTAACTACACAATGTTACTGTCGATGATGAACTAACCCCCCCCTTCCCTCCCCCCCACCCAAGTAAGTAAGAATCTTCATAATGTACCCACATTAGGATACATGTGGGCCCGGGAGATTGATCCCCTTAAGGTGTCCACGGACCACTCGTACAGTCGGACTTTGTCCAATCTGGATGACTTATTAGGGTATGTCCACCCTGGAAATTGTGTTCAGTCTAGGTAAGTACCCCCTACCACCCCCCAACCGCCAACTATGTCTTCACAAAAAAATGTCTAGATCGCTCCCCTTCCGATATGGAGAAGTGAGAAAACACAGGGGCAGAGGTAGCTAAGAGGCGCCAATCACAGACTTGCAGCTGCTTTCAATGGAGATTGCGACTTCGGAGAGACGGGACTGTACCCCAAGTATCGATTGAAACATTTTTTTAACGAAAGTTTAGGTTTTTGGGGGTGGACATGCCCTTTAATGGATATGATCCCCCCCCCCTATATTTTTTCATATGGGCCTTTCAACATCTTTCCAAGGGACCAATACCTGTACATTGCTA
This sequence comes from Hymenochirus boettgeri, assembly GCA_019447015.1. Lineage (NCBI taxonomy): Eukaryota > Metazoa > Chordata > Amphibia > Anura > Pipidae > Hymenochirus > Hymenochirus boettgeri. The sequence continues at coordinate 265,187,010 of CM033471.1, read as the reverse complement.
CATAGCCAGATTTGAAGACACATTTTTCTTTTGCTTTCCTTCTCGGCTCAGATGTAAAGTAGAAAACCATGGGGTAAAAATAAAGGTTAAATCTAGATTTGCATGGATGATAGTATGTATTGGATGATTGAAACTTTAATGGCAATATTTAAAACACGCTGTACACAACCTTAGCGACGATCGACCGTTTCGACCCTAACCGGCGACAGGTGGGCACTAAATGTACAGCCCCTGGTCTGTACATCATCGAAGATTCATTATGAACATGGTACAAGGTGGTCCGGTTCAACAAATGACTTTAGGTAAATTTACAGGAATTGCTTTTTCTGAGTATTTTTGCAATTCACCTTCGCCATTTATTTTTTTAGCATCAGTTTGAAGGTATGACATTGTTATGTGTGATATAGTAGCGCCTCAAAAATCCAATGGCTACTTCCTGCTTGAAATTATGTGACAGTTCCGTTCCCTGAGTCTCGCCTCCTCCAGTAAAAAAGGACAAAATGTACACACCTTACAACTTGCTGTGTGATTTGTTGTTCCCCCTCCCATCTTTCTTAAGTCAAATGTAACTCGATCTCTTTCCTAGTTTCTTCTTCTTTCCATTGCACTGAGGCACGTGCCAACCGAGATCAGAAAAAACTGAACTAGCTATTGTGACCACAGATTCAGAACCTCCCAGCTCTAAATTCTGTCCTATTCATCATATCTTGGTTGTGCAGCAGTAGAGGGTGGTGGCGGATCATTTTAAAGGTAGGAAACATTGTCTTTCATTTGAAAATCAAATGTTTCAAGACCAAAGTTCCCTTTAACCAAAATGTCATCATTAGCTAACCATGCTGTAGTAAACTGCCTCAATGTTATTCTATCTTAAACCTCTACACGATCGCATTATACATAGATTTACCAAATTAATGAAATAAAGATCGGTTTAACAATTGTTAAAATGGATCGTTAAAAAAAAAGTGCGGTATTGGTAAAAAGCTGATCAGCTGGCACTTTATAAATAGGGCCCTAAAGTTTGTACACTCGTCTGTTACTGTGCACAACACCACAACACATCGATTATGATTAATTGCACGTGTGTAGCTATTCAAGTGTTGATCTGCTGGTTGGTCTTTTGTAAAGCTCTTTTTGTAAAACTACCGCGAATCAAGATTAGTACACACTCCGATTACTCAACCAGTCGTTTAATTATAAGAGTTAATTTGTGAAAGAATCAAACAAAGTAACACAGGCCGGGGGGTTTTAATCAACTAATTGTTTATTGGTTCTGTGTATTAAAAATTGGAAGTAATTTACAAGGAGAAAAAAGCAACTAGTAGGATCCTGGGACAATTCGGTTCTTCAGGTTGGCATCAGTAATCTCCAAAGTAGCAGACCATGTATCAAAAGTCATCACACAAGATCTTGGTCTCAGGTTTTCGACATTCCTTCTCAATGGGCCACCACTCTATACCACGTGTCCTTTCCAATGATTAGGAATACCTGTAAAATATGTAAACATAGTTTACTATCCATTCCGTGGTAATGAACATATATCCACAACTATGGTCACTCCATAATTACAAACTCAAAAAGCCACATTTAAATAGATTCTGTGTTTAACAGCTAAAGCGAATCCCGTCTCTAGTCTTCCAAATGTTTCAAGTCCACAGTTACTGTCAATAGCTTTCCCAGTTGGTGAGAAACACCTAATTTTGGTTAATGTTATAACAGAGAATCTGAGACTGATTGAGCTTTTATGCCCATAATCAGAACTCTAAACAACGAAAACAGGCAACATGTGCAAAGAGTAAGAAGGCCATGTAACCCATGGTATATGCCAACACACAGACGTTTACTCTTAGTTGAATGGGCTGTTGATTTGACTTCACTGATGTGAATTAGAGTACACAAAAAGAAACATTCAAGACATCTTCACTTTACAATTGCTCAAACTCTCAGTCCATTACCCCTGGGATCATGAGTGAAACTCTCAGTCCTTCCTCGGACTGGAGTGAATCCGCCATCTGTATAGTGAAACTCTCAAGTCCATTCCCTGGGATCAATGAGTGACACTCTTCAGTCCTCACTGGGATCAATGAGTAGCACAATCCTGGCTAATGTGAACTCTCATCCATCCGGGATCAATATGAACTCGTCCATCACTATCAGTTCGAACTTCAGGCTGCTCTGGGAGCCAATAGTGGAAACTCTCAGTTCCATTCCCTGCGGATCAATGGTGACCTCTCAGTCCAGTCCTGGGATCAATGACGTGCAAACTCCTCATCCATTCCTGGGATCAAAGAGTGAAAACTCACAAGTACATTCGCCTGGATCAATGAGTAAACTCTCAGTACCCTTCCCGGGAATCAATGAGTGAAACTCTCAGAGTCATTCGCTCTGGGACAATGAGTGAAACTCTCAGTCCTTCCCTGGGATCATGAGTGAAACTCTCAGTCCATTCCCTGGACAGTGATCAGCATTCGCTTGGTCATGTGAATCTCTCAGTCCATTCCTCTTGGCGTCAACTGAGTCCGAGACCACTCTCAGTCCCCCATCAACTGGGATCAATGGTGAAACTCTCAGTCCAGTCCCTGGATCAGAGTGTAAACTCTCAGTCCATTCTCTGGGATCATGTGTGAAACTCTCAGTCCATTCCCTGGGATAAATGAGTGAAACTCTCAGTCATCAACCGGAATCACATGAGTGAATACTCTCATCTCATTCTGGGATCAATGAGTGAACTCTCAGCCCATTCCCTGAGGATCTGAATGATAGCCATGGCAGATGAAACTCTCAGCCATTCCCTGGATCAATAGTTGAAAACTCTCGTCCATTCTCTGGGATCAATGAGTGAAACTCTCAGTTCCATTCTCTGGGATCACTAGGAATCCAGTCATCCGGGCAATGATAAATCTCAGTTCATTCCCTGGGATCATGAGTGGAAACTCTCAGTCCATTCCCTGGGATCAATGAGTACAACTCTCAGTCCATTCCCGGGGATCAATGAGTGAAATCTCTCAGTCATTCATGGATCAATGAGTGAACTCGTCAGCCATTCCCTGGGATCAATGAGTGAAACTCTCAGTCCATTCCCTGGGATCAATGAGTGAAACTTCAGTCACATCCGGGGATCAATGAGTGAAAACTCTCAGTCTTCCTGGGATCATGAGTGAAACTCTCAGTCACATTCCCTGGAATCAATGAGTGAAACTCTCCAGTTCCAGTCTCCTGGATCAATGAGTGAAACTCTCAGTCCATTCTCTGGGATCAATAGTGAACAACTCTCACAGTCCATTCCCTGGGATCAATGAGTGAAAACTACTCAGTCCCATTCCCTGGGACAATGATGAAACTCCAGCCTCATCCGTGGGATCAATGATGAAACTCTCAGTCCATCCTGGGATCAATGAGTGAAATCTCTCAGTCCCTTCCTGGGATCAATGAGTAAAAATTCTCAGTCAGCCATTACCTGGGATCAAATGAGTGAAAACTCTCAGTTCCATTCACTGCTGGTTCAATGAGTGAAACTCTTCAGTCATGTCTTGGGATAATGAGTGAAACTCTCAGTCCATTCCCTGGGATCAATGAGTGAAAACTCTCAGCCATTCTCTGTCAATAGAAACTCTCAGTCATTCTCTGGGGATCAATGAGTGAAACTCTCAGTCCATGCGGCTTATCAATGGATCACAGTGGAAAACTCTCAATCAATTCTGGGATCAATGAGTGAAAACTCTCAGTCCACCTGGGATTCAATGAGTGAAACTCTCAGTCCATTCACTGGATCAATGCGTGAAACTCTCAGTCCATTAGTCCCTGGGATCAATGAGTGAAACTCTCAGTCAATTCCCTGGGATCAATGAGTGAAACTCTCAGTCCATTTCTGGATCAATGAGTGAAATCTCAGTCCATCCTGGGATCAAAGAGTGAAACTCCAGCCATTGCTCGGGATCAATAGGAAACTCTCAGTCCATTCCCTGGGATCAATGAGTAAAACTCTCAGTCCCATTCTCTGGGATCAATGAGTGCAAAACTCTCAGTCCCTTCTCCTGGCGATAAGAGTGAAACTAGTCCATTCCCTGGATCAATGAGTGACTCTCAGTCATTCCTGGATCAATGAGTGAACTCTCAGTCATCCTGGATCACATGGCAGCTTGAAACTCGCAATCCCACTATCATACTGGGATCAGATGAGTGAACTCTCAGTCCATTCACTGCGGATCAATGAAGTGAACATCTCAGTCCATTACTCTGGGATCATGATGTGAAACTCTCAGTCCATTCCTGGGATCAATGAGTGAAGAACTCTCAGTCCTTCCCTGGGATCAATGAGTGAACTCTCAAGTCCATCCCCTGGGATCAATGTAGGTGAACCTCACATCTGGACAAGGGTCCTCAGTCCTGGAACAAGTGAATTATCACCTGGGATCAATGAGTGAATACTATCAGTCCATTCCTTGGGATCAATGAGTGAACATCTCAGGTCCATTCTCTGGGATCAACGGAGTTGAAACTCTCAGTCATTCTCTGGGGCAATGAGTGAAAATCTAGTCCATTCCCTTGGGATCAATGAGTGAAACTCTCAGTCCATCCCTGGGATCATTGAGTACACGAACAGCAATCTCAGTCCATTCCTGGGCTCAATGAGGGAAATCCTTCAGTCCATTCCCTGGGATCAATGAGTAAAACTTCAGTCCCATTCCCTGGGATACAGAGTGAAACTCTTCAGGTCCATTCCCTGGGGATCAAATATTTCCTGGGGACAAGATGACAACTCTCGTCATTCCCTGGGATCCAAGAATGGAAACTTCAGTCCATTCCCGGATCAATGAGGAAAACTCTCAGTCCATTCCTGGGATATGAGAAAACTCGTCAGTCCTGCCTGGGGATCAATGAGTGAAACTCTCAGTCACATCTAACCCAGATGGGAATCCACCTCCATGAGTTAATGACCGGAAACTCTACAGTCCATTCCACATCGGGATACAATGACGTGAAACCTCAGTTCGTTCTCTGGGACAATGAGTGAAACCTCAGTCCATTCCCGTGGATCAAGAGTGAAAACTCTCGGCTTCCATTCCCATGTGGGATCTAATGAGTGAAACTCTCAGCCTCATCGCTGATCAAAGTGACCTCAGCATTCGAATGCGATGAGATGAATGAAAACTTCTCAGTCCTTCCTGGGATCAAGTGAACTCCCAGGTATATGAAAACTCTTCAGTCCATCAACCTGGGATCAATGGTGTGAAACCTCAGTCCATTCCCTGGAATGATGATCCAGTATACTGGTTCATGGGAAACTCTCATCCATCCATGGGAATTCAAGAGTGAAACTCTCCAGTCCATCCCTGGGATCAATGAGTGAAACTCTCAGTCACACTCGTAGGTGACTCTAGTCATATCGACATGGTGAACTCTCAGTCCATTCCCTGGATCAATGAGTGAAACTCTCAGCCATTCTTGGGATCAATGAGGGAAACTCTAGTCCATTCATCTGGGATCAAGAGTGAAACTCTCAGTCATCACTGGGATCAATGACGTTGAAACTCTCAGCCATCGGATCAAATGAGTGAAACTCTCAGTCCATTCCTGGGTTATCAATGAGTGAAAATCTCAGTCCATTCACGGGGATCAATGAGTGAAACTCTCAGTCCATTTTCTCTGGGATGCAATGAGTGAAAACTCCAGTCATGTCCCTGGATCAATGAGTGGAAAACTCTCAGCTCATTCTCTGGGATCAATGAGTGAAACTCTCAGTCCATTGCTGGGATCAAAGAAGTGAAATCACAGCCATTGCCTGAAGGATCAATGAGTGAATACTCTCAGTCATTCCCTGGGATCAACGAGTGAAACTCCCAGAACTTGTTAATCCAAAGAAAAAAAAATTAAAGTTCACCTATCCTATTTTTTAACCATCCTTTTAGCTAAAAGGCACTAAACTGACAAATAGTGTAATGGAATACTAGAAATCTTCCCAAATACAAGCTTTGTTATCTCGTCCTCCATTTCTTCAAAAATTAAGGGATGATGCATAAAAGGTGTAAAGTTTGTTCACATGCTATTTTTGCAAAACCAACAGATGTTAGTTTTTACTTGGTTACTGAAGTTACAGTATGTAACTTTGATTGGTTGCTGAAAATTAACAGCATGGCGTTTGTAACTCTATGCGCATCAGGCTATAATATGAAGCATTTACATTTCAGATGTCAATCAATTACCCTTTGATTACCATAAAGAATACTGGTGTTGTTTTAATACATTTCTGGTTGAATCAGGGATTACTTTCTGATTGCATGTGGAGTAGGAAGGAAATCCTCCCACTCCCCTCCCCTCCGTTTTTTAGCCTGTGGTTATTTTTTTTTTTTTTTTGCCTCCTCTGGATCAACTCTTTAGGGAGGTGTAAAGAGTGGGTAGTAAAGGTGGACTAGATGACATATCTTTATTCAACTCACTTGACTGTTAATATGGGGATATTGTAAAAGGCTTCGTTTCGCTCTGATTATAAAAAAGGAAAAAAAAAAACACACTTCCGGCGAAAAAGGAGAGGTCGTGTAATAAAGAGCGAAAGTGATCCGCAGCGAAACTACGATCTAAGAAGACTCAATTGAGAAAAAACCATTCGAAACCGAAAAGCCCCAGAAATGGATTTGTCAAGTTCAAAAATGGCCACTCACATTTACCAAGAAGTCGACATGTCTTATTTAGTCAATCTTCTTAGAATTTCTCAATTGGAATACAGTTTTCTTTGCACTGCAACATTCACTTTCTAATGCGCGTTCGCTTTTCTAATGTGCGTTCGCCCTTTCTAATGTGCGTTCGCCTTTCTAATGCGCGTTCCTCCTTTCCAAGGCATATTCCATTATAATGTGCGTTCGCTTTCTAATGTGCGTTCGCCTTTCTAATGCGCGTTCGCTTTTCCAAGGCATATTAAGTCTAATGCGCGACGCCTTTATAATGCGCTTTCTAAGGCATATTACATGACTAATGCGCGTCGCATTCTTAATGTCGCTTTTCCAAGGCAAAATACACTCTAATGCGCGATCGCCCTTCTAATGCGGGTTGCGCTTTTTTCAAGTGCATATTACCCATTAGAATGCCTTTTCGCCACTCAACAAACATGACTTTTCACCACCGTTCAGGGTCGCGCTTATCTTTCGCTCTTTTTAACGCAAAAAACACCTTTCGCTCTTTTAAAATCGCGTTATGCCTTTTTGCTCTTTTTTCGCTAAAATTACCATTGCGAAGTTAGGCGAAAAGGGTTTTAGCGATAGCTCGCGGAAACGGTTTTCGCCATTCGTTAACACTACCTTATTAAATAGCGTTAAACTGTCTTTTTTGGCGAAAACCAATGCTGAAAAGCGAATGCGAAAAACATTTCGCTACTTTCGCTCTTTTATCAAATATGCCCCTAGTATGTGTGCAGTTTTGCTTTAGCAGGATTGGTGACAGTTGGTATTGTGAATTATGGGAAATTCCACCTCCCAGTGCTGCCTTATAGTGATAACGGAACATGCTTGACTTCTCAGAAAGTCATGTCAGATAGACGGAGGAGCGGTATAAATAAGGTAATAACATGCCATTTGGTATTGTGGTGTAAGTAGAAGGTGACATCATTAAACCAAAGGCAGAGCGTATCATGCCCTAATAGATTTGTTTCCTACTGCTACATTTGTTTACATAGAATCTGCTTCCTTTTCAATTACCCAGATGGCTGGTTCCAAAGGTCACCGGTTACACCCAGATCAGATAGTGCCCCCTTTCTGAGATCTAAAGCCTTCCGACATTTGACGTGACTGATGAAATTTCTAAACTTGCCTTTAACATCCTCAATCCGTACCTGGAATTACATTGAATAAAAATAAGTCATTAAAAAACAAAACTCTGTAGCCATCCACGTTTTCTGCTGCTTCCTTATCCTTCCAACAGATACTCACCTCCTTAATACAGTTTTGATTGACATGACATAGTGTTATAGTTGTCATGGTATTCTATGTTTGTGATAGTTGCCTTGTACACTGTTATTTAAACAAAACAAAAAAACAGGTTAAAGGGAAATGTTTTATGCAGTGGGATTACCCTGAAAACTATATGAATAAAATGTCTCTTCTTGGTCTGATCTACTGGTAATTCATGTACTCTGATGATCCCAAGGGCCACAGTTTTTTCTCATCCTATGAATGAGCATCTAAGAATAATAGTAACTTATTTCTAAATAACCCACAAAATATAAAGATGGGATAGTATACATCATTATAAAGTGCCACTAATTAATATAGTATACATACCAAAATAGAAGCCTAGTGCAGTCCACATTCAATTTGCTTACAGTTATTCATGTCTGCTAAGTGCCACTATGATCATAAAGAATGGAGCTTTTTAACAGGACAAGAGATCATGCAGCAGATTGGACTGACTAGGCTCTATGAGGACTATTAAAAAGTGGCACTTTTGGATATACTATCCCATCTTTATATATTTTCAGGGTTATTCAATAAAAGTTCTATCGTTTAAAATGGTGCAATTTGGCCCCAACCAATCAGATGTAAATTTCAAATGTTAAATAAGATTGATTGGTTGGGGCAAAATAGCACCATTTAAACAATAAGAACTTAATTTGACTCTCCCTTTTTGTGTGTTACAATGGGGCTTTGACCAAGGCCTCTGGGAATGTGTACTCCACCCAAGTTAAGGTTGTGTGTCAAGTGAGGTAAAGTACTTATAGCAGGAGAGTTAGTCCAAAGGGAAGCTTGCCCCAGTGCAGCAAGGACTTTCAGCTCATAAAAGGCAAGTACTGATAGCGTAGGACCAGCTGAATAAAGCAAACCTTGGGCTGGGCTTAAAATAATTTGGCCCAAGTATATGAACCAATTGCTTTTATTATCCACAGAGAATGGAGGCAGGCTTTTTAAAGCAGTATCATAGAGGGAATAAAAATGTAAGCAAATTGAATTGAACTGCGCTTGGCTTCTATTTGTATGTATTTCAAATAACCATTTAATTATAACAGAACCCTCACCGTAATCCACGGCCAGGTTCACAAGCCATCTCCATTCTCCTAAGTGCTGTGATCTTCCCTTCAATGTTCTGCTGCAGGAAACAGTTCTCTGTGAGGAGGGAGGGTAGAGGGGTTTTGATGTATATAGTTTAGTACAATTATATACAGTAGTACAGTGTATAGTATAGGATAGATTGTTATAGTATAGTGTATAGAATAGTATAGTATAGTATAGATGTATAGATATAGTATAGTATAGTGTATAGAAGATGTATAGTAATAGTTATAGTATGTATAGTGTATAAGAATGTTATGTTATAGTTAGTATAGTGTATAGAATAGATAGTATTAGTATGTATAGTGTTAGATAGTATAGTATAGGTATAGAATTGTATAGAATAGTATAGTATAGTATAGTTATAGAATAGTATAGTATAGTGTATAGAATTGTATAGAATAGTATAGTATAGTATAGATAGTATAGAATAGTATGGTATAGTTAGTATAGTGTATAGAAATAGTATAGTGTATAGAATTGTATAGAATAGTATAGTATAGTATAGTGTATGATAGGAGAATGTTATAGTATAGTAATAGTATAGTGTATAGAATGTATAGTAGTATTAGTGTATAGAATATGTATAGATAGTTAGTTAGTAATGTATGAGTAAATAGTATAGTATAGTGTATAGAATAGTATGGTTAGAATTAGTATAGTGTATAGAATAGTATGAGTATGTATAGTATAGACAGTATAGTATAGAAGTATAGTGTATAGTGTATAGAATAGAATAGTAATAGTTAGAGTATAGTATAGTATAGTAAGTAAAGTCTATAGTTTAGGATAAGAATAGTATAGTATAGTATAGTGTATAGAATAGTATAGATATTAGTATAGAATGTATAGATAGTATAGTATAGTTAGTGATATAGTATAGTATATTATAGGTATAGTAGTATAGATAGTATAGTATAGTATAGAATAGTATAGTATATAATATAGTATAGTATAGAGTATAGTGTATAGTATTAGTATAGTATAGTGTATCGAATTGTATCGTATTTTATTGTTTTAGTATAGTGACTAGTATAGTATAGTATAGTGTATAGAATAGTATAGTATAGTGTATAGTATAGTATACTATAATGTATAGAATAGTATAGTATAGTATAGTGTATAGAATAGTATAGTATAGTATAGTATAGTGTATAGAATAGTATAGTATAGTATAGTGTATAGTATAGTATAGTATAGTACAGTATAGTACAGTACAGTATAGTACAGTACAGTATAGTATAGTACAGTATAGTATAGTATAGTACAGTATAGTATAGTGTATAGAATAGTATAGTATAGTATAGTATAGTGTATAGAATAGTATAGTATAGTGTATAGAATAGTATAGTATAGTATAGTGTATAGAATAGTATAGAATAGTGTATAGTATAGTATAGTATAGTATAGTGTATAGAATAGTATAGAATAGTATATAGTATAGTATAGAATAGTATAGTATAGTATAGTGTATAGAATAGTATAGTATAGTATAGTATAGTGTATAGAATAGTATAGAATAGTGTATAGAATAGTATAGAATAGTATAGTATAGTATAGTGTATAGAATAGTATAGTATAGTGTATAGAATAGTATAGTATAGTATAGTATAGTGTATAGAATAGTATAGAATAGTGTATAGAATAGTATAGAATAGTATAGTATAGTATAGTGTATAGTATAGTATAGTATAGTATAGTGTATAGAATAGTATAGTATAGTATAGTGTATAGAATAGTATAGTATAGTATAGTATAGTGTATAGAATAGTATAGTATAGTATAGTGTATAGAATAGTATAGTATAGTATAGTATAGTGTATAGAATAGTATAGTATAGTGTATAGAATAGTATAGAATAGTGTATAGTATAGAATAGTATAGTATAGTATAGTGTATAGAATAGTATAGTATAGTATAGTATAGTATAGTATAGTGTATAGAATTGTATAGTATAGTGTATAGAATAGTATAGTATAGTATAGTGTATAGAATTGTATAGTATTATTATTATTGATTTATATAGCACCAACATCTTCCGTGATGTCACACATTACATACAGGGTAATACATGTTATACAAAGTCATATATATTACATACACAGGTAATACATAATATACTGTAAGTAAACAGAGTGATGAGTTTCTTACAGCAATACCGTGATACAATAGGATAGGGGACCCTGCCCAAAGAGCTTACAGACTACAGGAAATGGGAGACATTAGATTGCGGGAATCCGTAGGCTGTAAATAGATTGGCAGTGGAGTGTGAGAGACAGGTTGGATTATATTGGGTAGTCAGGTGGGTAATGTCTAGACCAGGTATTGTATAGTTTATAGCATAGTTTATAGCATCGTATAGTATTGTATAGTGTATAATATAGTATAGTATAATATAGTATATATTATAGTGTATAATATATTATAGTATAGTGTATAGTATAGTATATAGTATATTAAAGTGTATAGTATAGAGTATAATATAGTACAGTATATACTATAGTGCAGTATAGTATTTGAGGTTGGATAAAGACATATGTCCAGCCAGTCCAACCTACTCAGCAATACCCACATTTACTCAAATTCTAATAGGGATTCACTAAACACAGAGCCATTTATAGTATAAGCAGCACAAGGATTTGTAATTCCAAAATGCATCACCTTACATTTATCAACATTGAATCTCATCTGCCACTTAGCAGCCAAATGAAGATTGACTGATCTTAAAGCTGTGATACAATTTGTCGGTGTAGACATATCTACAGATGGGTTAAGCTTTGATTGTGAGATCCCAAAAGAAATCTGAGCCAAGCAGAGTTAACTCGTCTCGCTTAGCTCAGAATGTCATGCCAAATTGGCTTAAAGGGCATGTACACTGTAACAACAAGTTTTCATGACTGGATCTTTGTGCCTTTAAATATAAAGGTGGTGTCATTTTTTTTTCTTACTACCCTTCCAGACCCTACCTTTCTGCTTGAATCTTGCTGGCCTTCCTCCTCCACTGTAATCAATCAAACCTCCCATATGGTTAATTAATAACACTCACATTATCTGGAATCTGGTGGAGACTAAAACCACATTTCTTGGTAATGGAGGATAACTGAAGTCCTGAGTTCGAATCCGACCTTAGACACATCTGCAAGGAGTTTGTATGTTCTCCCCGTGCTTGCGTGGGTTTCCTCCAGGCACTCCGGTTTCCCCCACAATCATAAAGAAATACTGATAGGTTGTATGTGTCAAATTAATGTGCTTAGATTGTAAGCCCTTTGGCTGATGTGTTTGTATCTGTGTAATTGTAAAGCGCTACGGAAGATGTTGATGGTGTATAAATCCATAATAATATAAATATGTCTGAATGGATTCTTCATAACTTAAAGATAGCTGCACCTCTCAGATTCTCACTTTTTTGGATAAATGATCTATTTAATTGCTTGTAAAGGTTCTTATTCATCTAGGTTTTGGTATATCTGTCATATTCAGTAATATTAACTAGTCATTTGAATTGAAAAGATCCAGTCAGGTGACTAGTGGAACGTCTTTAAGATCTAAACTTCAAGTCCAGTCGATCTAACTGAATACCACAAATATCTATTAAATATTGTTCTGAAGCCCTCCTACAATAGCGTGTCCTGACTTTTACATGATTGCACATGCTCAATGAGTTCACTATCTTCCAGAACTGTAAAGTAATAAATGGATGACCTTTCTGTGACCTCTATAACCCAAGTCTAAGCAGTCAGGAAACCAATAAAAACTTGCCAGGAAGGAGGGGCTGCAGAAACATGACAGGCGATTTACCCACAATGCTGCTGATTTTAGAGGTGACAGTTACAGCTGACTGTTAGGAATCATACAATGCAGGTAAGTATTATAATGATCACAGGGTTTGGGTGGATTTTTGTTCTCGGGGTGGACAAGAAATAATTATAAGAAATAATAATTTATAAGAAATAATGTAAAATCAAGGAAGATGGCATCATATAGAAAACACCAGCCGGAGTCTACTAAGCCTCCAAATGTAGATGTGGTGAGGGATGGAAATTTGAGGGACTTTTTCAGACTCACCTTCTGCACAGCGGCAAACCTCAGCCTGGCAGATTCTGCCCAGCAGGGCGCTGCCGTCCTCCATGTGGTAAAATTTTGTGCAACGGTTCTCTGTTAAAGAAAACAAAGAACATATTACATATAAAAAGGAATAATGTAAAGTATGAGGCTATAAATTAATGAAGGGCATGTTCACCCCTTTAATAACTACCTTGGAAGTGAACCCCACCCCCAATCCTGTTTTCCCAATACTTACCTATCTCATCTATGTTTAAAAGTTTTTTTTAAAGGGGTGAACATGCCCATTAAAGGATTTCAAATTTTGCACGATTTTGGAGACATTTTTCATAAGCCTGGAATGGTGGTATTTACTAATTATATTCATTTAAAGGCAAAGATAACTTAAAAATAATGTTTTTATTAATTATATGGTTGTTCATTTTATCATGTAGAATTCTATTGTGAGATACAGTCTGGGAGATCCCTTCAAGTCTGAGCTTTGTCCATTTAAGCTGGGTACACACGATACAATAATTGGCCCGACCAACCGACCTATCTGTGTTTAGGTCGGTCATGCCGAATTATTGTATGGCGGCTCTTTGCGGCCGTGAACGATCACCGACCGTTCGTTTGTCTGCATCGGACGAATGAATGATCGGACATGTCGGAAAATCACAACTGATAGTGCGGTCCTCTATGGACCACACGATCAGTCGCACCTAACTGTCGGACGCAGCTGACAGTCCTTCCTCCTGACCGACCAGTCGAAAGCCTTGAATGGTCGGTCAGGAGGAAGGATTGTATAATGTGTACCCAGCTTTACAATGCAAATTTAATACCAATGCACCCTTTAACAATTTAACAATTAAAACCTAATTTGTTCAGTATGTAGCTGTCATGGTCTAAATAATTTGCCACTGATTTTGAGACTAAAGTAAAGAAGACGGACTACAGTGAAGACGTAGATCCCAAATAGATGGTAACACTCAACACATATCATTAAATTTATTGTAGAAAACTATCTATTTGTTTATTAAGGTTTACTGGTCCGGCTGTAGCCAGTAATGAGAGACCAATGTCCTTACCTGGAGTATAATAGTCATAGACGGTCACAGAAGCCGGCTGGATCAAACCAACTTCAAAGAACTGGTGAGTGTAAAATTTCACACATTCTTCCTCTGTATGAGAAATCTGAACGACAAAGAAAAGTCTATGAAGAAAAACAGTGTAGATTAGAAATTATATATAGAGAGGTTATTACCTATCAAGGAGAACAGCGCTGGAACTAGGAAAGGGTTGGGTTTGCCTTCTAGAAGGAAGTGACTTCAGACTCTTTCTGTAGGGGAAATCAGTCATTCTGGGGAGATTCTGAGGAGTCATGGATTCCATAGAGAATCTTAAAAGTTCCATAGGTTAAAGGGGAACTAAAGTTTAAAGACAACATTGATAGGGGTGGACATGTCCTTTAATTTTAGTTCTCCTTTAAGGTTCTGCCATAGCTACTAGATTGGATAGACAAAGGTTCATATCTATATAAGTGTTTTATCTACCAAAGACAATGATGCAATTATATCTATTTTCCAGATATAGCCCTGGCCTGAAGAATACGGCAATATTGCTGCTGCACATGGCCCCATTAATAATGATCCAGATAATAAATATGCCATTATTAACCCCCATCAAACCCCCTAGTTATTAGGTTTTAAAAAATAGACAATGGAGCTGTGTAAGCAGGTAGGGAATGTAGATATGGTGACAGGAGAGAAACCAGCACTTACCTTGTCTACGTAAAGAATAAGGGTCCCCTTTTCATTGGCTCCTTGATTAATTTCATACTTAGAGATGTATCTGTCCACTCCATTCATTAACTGTGTGTAATAAGAAGCAATTCCAGTGACAAATCAATAAGGAGGATACAGAATGATGGAAAATGGTTTCATTTAGGAGCCGGTTCCATTTTATCAAGATTTCCACTGTTCATTTAGATGGAAAGTTGAGATTGGTGACAGCCAAACCACAGAAAATGATGGAGACCCCTGATTGGTGCTGCTAGGGAAAGATGCCAACAGTATTTACATGAGGCAAAAATGAAAGGCCAAATAAATGTATTACAAGCCATATTATATTTACTGGCTGTAAGGCTGGGTACACACCAGCAGAAAATATCTGCTGGTGTGGGGAGGCCGGCCGCAACCAATCTCAATTGTTCGTTCATCCGGAACGGACGATCAGACGTGTCGGTAAATTCCGATCAATCGTGCAGTTCCCTATGGGATCACACGATCGATCATTCGCACTTTCGTCTGTGACCGAATTTGCAGAGGCCGACGGACCTTTGTCCCAGCTGAGCGCTTACTTGGGACAAATAGTCCCTTCGTGTGTACCCAGCCTAATACCTGGAGAAAGTTAATTTGTCACAAAGTGAATTTAATTGGTCACTTAATTGTGTCCAACAATACCATTGTATCACCTAGGCTATTTATAGAGGTGCTTGTGGAAATTGGGATACAGATCTATTTTGAGGGGCATTGTGGGAAAAGTGGGGGCTGCACCTAATAAACTGGTCATTCCCTTTAAGATGCTGAACTAAAAGGTTCCTTAGAAATAATTTTGCTGCTTGTTTTCCAGATTTCAAATGATTTAGTTCATTACATTATTATGTAATATTTCCTGCAATTGTTCTTTACCTTATCAAGGGAGTCAACATCAGGAGAGAATCCGGTCATCATGGAGACATCTATAACGGACATGGTGGCATCAATGTTCTTGAGAAATCTGGAAAAAAAGAGAAATATTATTTACAAAAAAAAAGGAAAAGGACCACAAAATGGTGACTTATGAGCCGTAAGGGAACAGACACGACTGGTTTCTAGATCTAGACTGAATATTTATTGTCCTTCAGAAAGAAACACCTTCAAACGTAACCTTAAAACCCACCTCTTTAGGCACCATATAACCTGGCCTAAACATTACCCCTCTTACTACCCAATATGATCCAACCCGCCTTTCACGCTCCACTGCCAATCTATTTACAGCCTACAGATTCCCGCAACCTTATGTCTCACCCCCATTTCCTCTAGACTGTAAGCTCTTTGGGCAGGGTCCTCTCTCCTATTGTATCACGGGATTGCAGTAAGAAACTCCACACTCTGTTTCCTGATATTATGTATTACCTGTGTATGTAATAAGTATGACTTTGTATAATATGTATTACCCTGTATGTAATGTATCACTATGTAATTGTAAAGCACCATGGAAGATGTTGGCGCTATATAAATCCATAATAATAATAATTAAAAAAGCACCAGTTATATCAGCCCATTGTTAGAAGGTTGACACCATGACAGATGTCAGCAGGAATCACCCAAAGACTTCAGAACTGTGGGTTCTATTGGTAATACCCTTTAATAAAAGTTCTTATCGTTAAAAATGGTGCTAATTTTGTCCCAACCAATCAGATGTTCGCTTTTAAATGGTACATAACATCTGATTGGTTGGGGCAAAATTAGCACAATTTTTAACAATAAGAACTTTTATTACATAGGCCTGTTTGTGTTTTCCTCAGGCCTCACCAGAAGTTCCTGTTTTGGATTCATCCTCAAACGAAAATGTAACTGGAATAAGTTGTGTTTTTGCCTGGATATTTAAGGCTGGCAAACACAAGCACATTTTTTGTCCAGGCCGACCATTTGCTAACAATTGGTTGGCCGGGATGAATCAATATCATCACAGAAAAAGTAGGGAAATGTGATTTTCCGACATTCCTGATCGCTCGTTCATTTGATCCCAATGAACGGGTGATCAAAATCAGTCCCTACCACTGGTGTGTATCCAGCCTAAAACTGACCTTACATTAGGCCGATTTTATGTACAAACTGACATACAATCCAACATTTCCATTGAATGTCTGAAAAATTTTCCCAATTTTATTATGCGACATTAGATTGTAATATTGATTATATTTACAAAGTCGTTTTTTTAAGCTAATTAGTAAAATGATTGTAGAGTTTTATGAAGTTCCAATTCAATGTTAATGTAATCACACAAAAGACGACATTAGACATTACTCACGAAACAAATTCAATTTTGAAGAATATGTATGGTACATCTACGTACAATTAACATTGTACATCTGTCTATCAAAGTATCGCATCAATGAAGTAGGGGTGAAATTCCTGCCCATACGTACTGCTCATACCTACGTAATAGAAGTCAATGGCTGCATGCTCCAGATCGCTATTCATTTTTTTTTCTCTGGCACAATTGACGGCGCCGGAGAAAAAATGCTCCCAGGGCTGCTCCCCCTAGCTGTGCTCCTGCTAGCCCTATTAACTTGAACGGAGATGACGTCACAAGAGAACCATGGGAAGCAGGAAGGGAGACAGCGTCAATTACCAGTTCTCTTACCAGTTATTAATGGGGAAGTTAAGTGCAAAAACATATGCTGTCAAGAATAACATGATTATTTTCTTATTCCACTAACCTTACTCTGCCCAGTGATCTGCCTGGGTGTAAATGAATGGTTCTGAATAACTGACTTCCTGTATACAGGAGCACCTATCAGCATCTGCTATGATCCAGCCCTTAAGTCAGCCCCCTGGGACAATCAGTTGCTCAGTAGAGATCTGAGCATGTTTGACCCACCCAACAGCCAATGATGTAAAAATTAATGTTATGGGTGTTCCAAGGAAGTGGAGCATCCTGGGAAGAAGAAGGAACATAATGGTTTTTCTCACTGAATTTCCCCATTAAAATTTGAAAATGTTGTAGTTCAGGTCCCCATTTAACAGGGAATTTACAATTAGACTTTATCCTTTTATTTAAAAATGTTTGAGGTTAAAATTATTATTACGATTTATTTGATATGTTTACACAAGATAAAATACGAGAAAAAGATCACATTGTACCTGGTACAGATTTCTATAGACATCGTAGACTTGGCACCGTCAGGGATACTAACTATGGAAAAGATGAAAGCTTGATGTTCCAAACAATGGTTACAAGTGGATGTTTTACAATGTATGAACTTTACATTTGTTCATAATGAGTTCATAAATATGCTGTGGCTTTTTGATCCACATTTCAATTGTCATGTCATTATTTAAGGTAATTAGTTAAGGGTAAGGTATAACCTCTATGGGAGCTGGCCTGGCACTTTCACTGCCATGTGTTTTCCGCTGACAAAACACGATTAGTCTATTAAAGGGCATGTGCAGTCTAAAATAAGCTTTTAATAGAAATGTTTACCACCCCTCCATCCCAGGTTTTGCATTATCCATATATTCCAAAAATGCCCCTGAATTGTCTTACTTAACCCAGTCCCTCGATGCTCCTCCTCTGCAGCTGAAAGTAGGTCTAGTTCCTGCTCACGTCTGTCAGTTAAGGTGCAACGTGACATCACACCCAATTACCTGACCCCCAGAACCAGAAAGTAGAACAAACATTCCTGGGCCCCATATATCATAATATCTGTGCTAGTACAAACAGTAAAAACATGGGGTAATGTATTACATTATATTAGTGAATTATTAGTGAATTACATTAGTGAGTACGGTTCCATATCGGCGATACAAATGAGTTTTCAAACCACTATGTGGCAACGGTTTTCATTATTTATTTTTTATCACTGAAAAGGTTGGACGATGTTATATTTACCCTCTGTAGCTCCAAAAATCTATAGGGGGTGATGTTATATCGGACATTAGAGCGAAATTAGAGCAAAACCCACGCTTCTCGATGTATTATTGGGTTATTTATTGAAATAGCATGGCTTAGCCTATGGAATAAAGGCTTAGTTAACATCCGCGCAACAATTTAGCAATATTCTTAATGCCTTTACTAATGAGGTCGATGCAGAATCCTGCAATGCAGTAAGTCGTCTCGCATCACGGGATCCCGGTCAGGTAACTTTTTTAGTTCTGCATCGGCCCAATAGTTTCTGGAGTTTGGGGAGTATGCTGGAAGATATTAAAAATAGAGAGGTAGTTGGTTTTTTTTCTTTGTAATTTCACTTATGCATTTTGCCCATTTGGGGTAAGTTGGTGGCCATGTCAAAGATCCCCAGAACTTACTTACCTGACCCAGTCCCTCGCTGCTTCTACTCCATGGCTGCTGCTAACAGCCACTCCCCTTCCTGCTTGCGGCTGTCAGTTAAGGAGCGATGTGATGTCATGCCCAATCGCCTGACAGCCACAACCAGGAAGTGAAGAGGCTGTCCCCTGCTCATGTTTTTGCTCGAAACAAGCTCAAAACAAGAGCAGGGGGTGGCATCTAGACGGTGAGGGACTGGGTCAGGTAAGTAATTTCTGGGGCAAATTTTCGGGGGGAGAATAAACATTTCAAAGATAAGTTATTTTTTGGCTGGACTTGCCCTTTAAGGAAATGTGTGATATTATTGTTGAATGTTTTTGCTTGTCATGTGGGTTTGTGCAGGATTTGAACCTTAATTTTTCAGTAAATTTCTAAAACATAAAGTGCATTCAATGGGGGGTATTTCTGAGTTTAAGGGGTATTAAGTTTGAAAAACCAGAAACTGATCAAAATAAAGGGCTTGTAACATTCCTTTTTCTGTAATGGCACTTATGCATTGGTCCATTTTAGTTAATGGCCACATCCCTGTGTCCATTAATGCATATGGCATACAGTTTTATTCAGGAGAGGTTAGGTTTTCATATTTGTGTTGGTTTGAAACATTCTACTATAGAATTTCTGTGAAATTCACCATTGAATTTGTCTTTACTTTCTTATTTTTGTAGAAAAAGGAAAATATAAGAAAAAAATTCTAGTTTAACGAACATATCTTTCCGTGTTTGTTTTTTTTTTTTTTTTTTTTATCAAAACATACCCCACCTGGGGGTAAGTGCAGCAGGTGAAACACAAGTGCCCTCAATGAGTGGGTCTCTTGTTCTTTAACACTCACCAACTGGCTCATTCTTCACTTTTACTGTCAAATCAAAGTGATTGCACTTCATTTCATTCGCTGTGACAAAAGCGTGATACACTGACATCACCTGAATGGGAAATAACATAATTGTAAGCTCCATATCAATTATTAGAACAACAACAAAAAGACCCAGTACACAGTATATAAGGGATAATACGCTACCTACAGTGTAATAGAATATAACACCACCAACGAGTTCCTTGACCATATAAAAGCCTGAGGCCGTAGGCCGAGTACTTTTATACAGGGAATGGAACTCCGAGGTGAAGTAAATCCATATATTACACTGTAGGTAGCGTATTTTTTCTTATAATACATAAGGCCAGCCAAAAAAAACCTGTCCACTACCACTGTGTCTCTCCCCCTCCCTGTATTAGTCATTTATATAGGAATCCCTGTTTATTGTATTAATCATTAATTACCATTCCTATTGAAAAGAGAAAGAAGGACTGAACATCCTCTGTCAACAATAAACAGGGATTCCTATATAAATGGGTAATATGGGGAGAGGGAGAGATAGGGAAGGGGCAGTGAATTATAGGAAGTCCCTCAGTGACATCACTGAGTGACTGTAATATAGATTCTCACCACTGCACCTCCCCATTGAAAATGCCTAGCCTTATGTATTATAACAATATATCCCACTGCACCTCCCCATTGGAAATGCCTAGCCATATGTATTATAACAATATATCCCACTGCACCTTCCCATTGAAAATGCCTAGCCTTATGTATTATAACAATATATCCCACTGCACCTCCCATTGAAAATGCCTAGCCTTATGTATTATAACAATATATCCCACTGCACCTCCCCATTGTAAATGTCTAGCCTTATGTATTATAACAATATATCCCAGTGCACCTCCCCATTGAAAGTCTAGCGTTATGTATATAAAACAATATCCCACTGCACCTCCCCATTGTAAATGCCTACCTTATGTATTATAACAATATATCCCACTGCACCTCCCCATTGAAATGTCTAGCCTTATGTATTAAACATATATCCCACTGCACCTCCCCATTGTAAATGTCTAGCCTTATGTATTATAACAATATATCCCACTGCACCTCCCCATTGGAAATGCCTAGCCTTATGTATTATAACAATATATCCCAGTGCACCTCCCTATTGAAAATGCCTAGCCTTATGTATTATAACAATATATCCCACTGCACCTCCCCATTGGAAATGTCTAGCCTTATGTATTATAACAATATATCCCACTGCACCTCCCCATTGTAAATGCCTAGCCTTAGTATTATAACAATATATCCCACTGCACCTCCCCATTGTAAATGTCTAGCCTTATGTATTATAACATATATCCCACTGCACCTCCCCATTGGAAATGCCTAGCCTTATGTATTAGTAACATAGTAATTAAGGTTGAATAAAGACATTCGTCCATCAAGTCCAACCTATTCCCTTTTTTTTTTTTTTTTTTAACCCTACCTAACAGTTGATCCAGAGGAGGCAAAAACCCCAGCTAAAAAAGGGGGAAAAAATTCCTTCCTGACTCCAAACGGCAATCAGAAAGTATCCCTGGATCAACCAGATCTATATGCATTAATACCAGTAATTCTCAATATTTTTTAGTTTTAGAAACTTATCCCAGGCCTTTTTTAAAGTTATTCAATGAACTTGCCATTACCACCTCGCTGGAAGACAGTTCCACAGTTTCACACCGTTCTCACTGTAAAGAAACCTCTCCTAACTTGAAGATGAAACTTCTTTCCACGATTCCTCTGATATGACCTATTAGTGAACAATGCACCAGAGAGTTCACTGTATGGGTCATTAATATATTTGTATAAGGTTATCATGTCCCCACGCAACCGCCGCTTCTCCAATGTAAACAGCCCTAACTTGTCTAATCTGCCTCCATATTCAAGCCCCTCCATTCCCCTTATTAATTTAGTTGCCCTTCTCTGAACTGCCTCAATTTCCAAGATGTCCCTTTTGTATATGGGATTCCAAAACTGCACCACCGCATATTCCAAATGTGGCCTTACCAGTGCCTTGTAAAGAGGAGAATAATATTTTTCTCTCTTGATTCCATTCCCCTCTTTATACAAGACAATACCTTGCTAGCTCAGCTGTTGCACCTGCATTGTTTGCTATAGCTAAGTCTTTTATCTACCAGAACCCCCAAATCTTTTTCCATTTCAGCACTTAACACAGAGTTTTTATGGTGTAGGTGGCAGGGATTATTAAATCCCAATGCATCACCTTACATTTATCAACATTGAATCTCATCTGCATTCTGCTGCCCATTTTGATAATCTATCTAGGTCTGCTTGCAGCACTTGCACATCATTGGAAGTTTCCAAAGCTCTGCATAATTTAGTGTCATCAGCAAACACAGAGACCTTGCTCTCAATGCCCCCTTCTATCATTTATAAACATAAACAGAAGCGGCCCCAGTACAGAACCCTGAGGAACTCCACTTAGAACTTTAGCCCATAGATGTAGCTCCATTAACCACACTCTCTGTTTCGGTCCAATAACCAGTTCTACCATGAACAAATGTTTTCTTCAAGGCCAACAGTCCTCAGTTTATACATTAGTCGCCTAGTGGCACAGTATCAAGGCTTTTGCAAAATCCAAATATACCACATCCACAGCTTGCCTGAATCTACTTCTTACTCACTTTTTCATAAAAACCAATTAATTCGTCTGGCATGATCTATTTCTCATAAATCCATGCTGACACTACTAATAAATGATCTCTGGAGACAAAGTCAAGATATGATCCCTTAACAAAGTTTCCATCACCTTCCCTACATGATGTTAGGCTTACAGGTCTGTAGTTTCCAGCTGTGAACGACTACCTTTTTTGATATTGGTATTAACCTTGGCTTTTTTCCAATCCAGCGGCACATCCCCAGACAAAAGCGAATCTGAAAAGATGAGACACAGTGGTCTTGCTAGAACTGAACAAGCTCTTTTAAAATCCTAGGATGCAATCCATCTGGTCCTGGCGCTTTATTGATATTAACTTTGTCTAATTGATTCCGTACCATATCCTCTGTTATCAATGTGAAAACTCTTCATTTCCTCCCTGCACATTGTTACAATCCCTACTGTAGGATTCTCACAGTAAAAACCGATGTAAAAAAACGGTTTAGCAATTAGCCTTTTCGGCATCCCTACAACCACCTCAGCTCCATTATTTAATGGTCCCACATTCTCATCCTCATTTTTTTACCATTTATATACTTAAAAAACATCTTGGGGTTGGACTTGCTTTGTTCGGCATCCGTATTTCATTTTCTATTTTAGCTAGTTTAATTGCTTTCTTGCACTCTTATTACAACTTTTGAATCCTGTAAGCCTGTCTGTGCTCTCTGCTTTCAAAATTTTAAAAGCCCTTTTCTTTTTTCCATTTCCCTTTTACCTGAGCTTAAGCCATGCGGAGTGGACCTAATTTTTTTACACTTGTTTCATAGGTACCGATTTGGAATGTTATAGTTTAATATCCCTTTAAAAGTGGTCCACATCTGCTCAGTATCTTTACCTAGAACAGTTCCCCCCAGTCTATGAGCAGGAGCGATTCCTTTAAAAGCATAAAATTAGCTTTCCTAAAGTTAAAAGTTCTTGTTAAGCCAGTACACTTTAGTTTTCTGCAATATATATATCCCACTGCACCTCCCCATTGGAAATGCCTAGCCTTATGTATTTTAACAATATATCCCACTGCACCTCCCCATTGAAAATGCCTAGCCTTATGTATTATAAACATATATCCCACTGCACTCCCCATTGAAATGTCTAGCCTTATGTATTTTAACAATATATCCCACTGCACCTCCCCATTGAAAATGCCTAGCCTTATGTATTATAAACAATTATCCCACTGCACACTCCCCATTGGAAATGCAGCTAGCCTAGTATATAAACATATATCCCACTGCACCTCCCCATGTATGCTAGCCTAGCCTTATGTATTATAAACATATATCCCACTGCACCTCCCCATTGGAAATGTCTAGCCTTATGTATTATAACAATATATCCCACTGCACCTCCCCATTGGAAATGCCTAGCCTTATGTATTATAAACATATATCCCACTGCACCTCCCCATTGGAAATGCCTAGCCTTATGTATTATAACAATATACCACTGCACCTCCCACGCACTCCCCATGGAAATGCCTAGCCTTAGTATTTAACAATATATCCCACTGCACTCCCCATTGGAAATGCCTAGCCTTATGTATTAACTATATCCCACTGCACCTCCCCATTGAAATGCCTAGCCTTATGTATTATAAATATATCCCACTGCACCTCCCCATTGGAAATGCCTAGCCTTATGTATTATAAACATATCCCACTGCAGCACCTCCCCATTGGAAATGCCTAGCCTTATGTATTATAAACAATATATCCCTCACACTGCACCTCCCCATTGGAAATGCCTAGCCTTATGTATTATACAATATATCCCACTGCACCTCCCCATTGGAAATGCCTACCTTATGTATTATAAACTATATCCCACTGCACCTCCCCCATTGGAAATGCCTAGCCTTATGTATTATAACAATATATCCCACTTGCACCTCCCCATTGAAATGCCTCCTTATGTATTATAACATATATCCCACTGCAACCTCCCCATTGAAAATGCCTAGCCTTATGTATTATAACAATATATCCCAGTGCACCTCCCTATTGAAAATGCCTAGCCTTATGTATTATAACAATATATCCCACTGCACCTCCCCATTGAAATGCCTAGCCTTATGTATTATAAACATATATCCCACTGCACCTCCCCATTGGAAATGCCTAGCCTTATTGTATAATAAACATAATCCCACTGCACCTCCCCATTGGAAATGCCTAGCCTTATGTATTATAACATAATATCCCTGCCCTCCCCATTGGAAATGCCTAGCCTTATGTATTATAAACATATATCCCACTGCACCTCCCCATTGGAAATGCCTAGCCTTATGTATTATAACAATATCCCACTGCACCTCCCCATTGGAAATGCCTAGCCTTATGTATTATAACAATATATCCCACTGCACCTCCCCATTGGAAATGCCTAGCCTTATGTATTATAACAATATATCCCACTGCACCTCCCCATTGGAAATGCCTAGCCTTATGTATTATAAACATATATCCCACTGCACCTCCCCATTGGAAATGCCTAGCCTTATGTATTATAAACATATATCCCACTGCACCTCCCCATTGTAAATGTCTAGCCTTATGTATTATAACAATATATCCCACTGCACCTCCCCATTGGAAATGCCTAGCCTTAGTATATACACTATATCCCACTGCACCCCCATTGAAATTCTAGCCTTATGTATTATAAACATATATCCCACTGCACCTCCCCATTGGAAATGTCTAGCCTTATGTATTATAACAATATATCCCACTGCACCTCCCCATTGAAATGCCTAGCCTTATGTATTATAAACTATATCCCACTGCACCTCCCCATTGTGAAATGCCTAGCCTTATGTATTATAACAATATATCCACTGCCCTCCCCATTGGAAATGCCTAGCCTTATGTATTATAACAATATATCCCACTGCACCTCCCCATGGAAATGCCTAGCCTTATGTATTATAAACATATATCCCACTGCACCTCCCCATTGGAAAATGCCTAGCCTTATGTATTATAACAATAATCCCACTGCACCTCCCCTGGAAATGCCTAGCCTTATGTATTATAACATATATCCCACTGCACCTCCCCATTGGAAATGCCTAGCCTTATGTATTATAACAATATATCCCAGTGCACTCCCTATTGAAATGCCTAGCCTTATGTATTATACATAACATATATCCCCTGCACCTCCCCATTGGAAATGCCTACCTTATGTATATAAAACATATCCCCCTGCACCTCCCCATTGGAAATGCCTAGCCTTATGTATTATAAACATATATCCCACTCCCACTGCACCTCCCCATTGGAATGCCTAGCCTTATGTATTATAAACAATATCCCACTGCACCCTCCCCATTGAAATGCCTAGCCTTATGTATTAAAACAATATTCCCACTGCACCTCCCCATTGGAAATGCCTAGCCTTATGTATTATAAACAATATATCCCACTGCACCTCCCCTTGGAAATCCTAGCCTTATGTATATAACATATATCCCACTGCACCTCCCCATTGGAATTCTAGCCTATGTATTATAAACTAATCCCACTGCACCTCCCCATTGGAAATGCCTAGCCTTAGCTTATGTATATAACATATAATCCCACTGCCCACCTCCCCATTGTAAATGTCTAGCCTTATGTATTATAAACATATATCCCACTGCACCTCCCCATTGGAAATCTATCCTTATGTATTATAAACTATATCCCACTGCACCTCCCATTGGAAATGCCTAGCCTTATGTATTATAAACATATATCCCACTGCACCTCCCCATTGGAAATGCCTAGCCTTATGTATTATAAACATATATCCCACTGCACCTCCCCATTGGAAATGTCTAGCCTTATGTATTATAAACATATATCCCACTGCACCTCCCCATTGGAAATGCCTAGCCTTATGTATTATAAACATATTAGATAGTCATGGATAAATAGACATTGAAAAGTGAAATGTTTCAAGACTGGGATTTCTTCCGATTTTAATTTTAATGATTACTAATAATATAGTTTAAACAGAAATGTGGATTAAGAATTTTTAGGAAATAATAAAATGTATTTTGAATGAAGCGAAAAGTGTTTAAAATTGTCCTGGAACTTACCCTCAAGGTACCCTGACCCTTTCCTTTGGCTGTTACCACAAAGTCTTTATTTGTCTTTGTCTATGGGAACACAATAGAGAAATATGGTGAGACCCTAACTCCATCACTGAGTGCAGTCTATAAGCTCTCCACAGATATCTAACACTGTTTATGTGATGTTTTAAAGACAACCATTGATCTAAAGATCTTTCCCCATTTCTCCATTGCTTCATTTGCCTGTGGCAGCTAAATGTGTCCGAGTGTGCAAAAAGCTGCATAAGGTCTTGAGAGTTTCCAATATTTCAAATATAAATTTCTCCTATTTCCAATCTTGAATTCACTCACTTTTTTCTGATCTTCTTCTTACTTTTATTGGATCTTCTCTCTATCGCAATCTCTTTCTCTTTGTCCCTGGAAACACCACGTAATAAAGGAGACTATTTTCATATCAAACCTTTCAAACCACAATCTGGTAACAGCACTTTCTACCCACCAATTAGTATCTGCCAACCAATTTAAATTTGCAGGCTCATATTTTAACCTACTAAATTTATGGATTATGCTTCCTCCTTTAAAACCTAAACAAAGGGTCATAAATGGCCAGTTATGCTATTCAGATGCATGAATTCAAATAGTTCTCAACCATTATAAAGTTTTATATTCACACTTGATATAGCCACACTTAATTTCTCACCTCTACAGAACGTGCCAGTAGAGCGGTTTGTGGATTGATTTGATATATAATGGGATGCTCCATCGTAGGAAGGTGGAGGGAAACATCCAGGTTTAATTCATTGAGTGTTGGGACATCTGCCTGATATTGAGCAAGGGCCTGGAACATTACCATTGCAGCCTGGTACAATGGAGAAGGATGATTAAGGTGATGAACTGCACATTCATAGCTTAGAACAATAAACATTGATGTAACACAGAACCGTGAACATTGAATTGGAAATTATGCTATAATTTTTTAAATGAAACACTGACAATATAAACAAAATACATATCAGTATGTTTGCCTATGTCAGAGATTTGGAGAAGTGTCAGTGACACTGACTGGGGGAGGAATCAGAGTATGGTCTCCCATTAATGTGTCTGGGTTGTCAAAAGCACAGAAATGTTTATTTATGAACTGTCACTGAAAGGTAATACTTTTATTTTAGCATGGAAAAAGATGATGAAGAATACATTTCTACAATAAAACAGGAGAGATCAAAACACATATACAGAGACTTCTCAACAATTAGTTTATGCACATGTTACAAAGCTTAAATAAACCCCAAAGTGAGGTCATCAGTCAACTAGCAAACAGGAGGGACTGGATGTCAATACTGCATTAACCCTTCTGTATATTAAAGGGACTGTCCACCCCTCTAATCAAAAAAGCATCTCTTGTAGATTACCCCCCAAAACCTAGAGTTCGTAAGTATAATAACTCTGTGTGGGAGCCGAATTAAAAGTTTTTTATCAAACGAACTCTAGGTTTTGGGGGGTAATCTACAAGATGTGCTTTTTTGATTAGAGGGGTGGACAGTCCCTTTAAGTGATTGTTTAATATGCTTATCTGACTTAACATCCATGTCAGTCACCGAGATTTTTATTAGGCCACTGGAAGCCATCCATAACTTGTGGGATTTGGGGTAAAGATTTATCTGTAACTTATAAACTTAAAATCAAGATGTACACAGCATCAAAGGGGAGACTTACCCAAACAATACATACAGTACATTGTCAATAACGTATCAGCTGTTACTAATACTAATCACAGTACACAGCGAATAGAGATGTAATGTGGGTTCAAATAGAACTTGGTTTTGAATCTAATGTGAGGGTTTCGAATTCCCAAAAAAACTTTTGGAACTCCCAAATTTCACGGAACCCGGATTTTCGATATTTTCGGACTTTCGATAAATATTGAATGTTCGACCGTTCGAATGTGCGAGTAAAATGCCTATTATACCTATACGCGAGCATCGAATCCACGAGTAAAGTGTCCATTAAAGCCTATACGCGAGCATCAAATCCGCGAGTACAATGTACATGGTATCTAGGCGCAAACAACGAATCTACGAGTAAAGTGTCCATTAAAGCCTATACGCGAGCATCGAATCCGCGAGTAAAATGTCCATGGTATCTAGGCGCGAACATCGAATCTGCGAGTAAAGTGTCCATTAAAGCCTATACGCGAGCATTGAATCCACGAGTAAAATGTCCATGGTATTTAGGTACGAGCATCGAATCTACGAGTAAAGTGTCCATTAAAGCCTATACGCGAGCATCGAATCCGCGAGTAAAATGTACATGGTATCTAGGCGCGAACATCGAATCTACAAGTAAAGTGTCCATTAAAGCCTATACGCGAGCATCGAATCCGCGAGTAAAATGTCCATGGTATCTAGGCGCGAACATCGAATCTGCGAGTAAAGTGTCCATTAAAACCTATACGCGAGCATCGAATCCGCGAGTACAATGTACATGTATCTAGGCACGAAACTCGAATCTCCGAGTAAAGTGTCCATTAAAGCCTATACGCGAGCATCGAATCCGCGAGTAAAATGTACATGGTATCTAGGTGCGAACATCGAATCTACGAGTAAAGTGTCCATTAAAACCTATATGCGAGCATCGAATCCGCAAGTAAAATGTCCATGGTATCTAGGTGCGAGCATCGAATCTACGAGTAAAGTGTCCATTAAAGCCTATACGCGAGCATCGAATCCGCAAGTAAAATGTCCATGGTACCTAGGCGCGAACATCGAATCTCCGAGTAAAGTGTCCATTAAAGCCTATACGCGAGCATCGAATCAGCGAGTAAAATGTACATGGTATCTAGGCGCGAGCATTGAATCTACGAGTAAAGTGTCCATTAAAGCCTATACGCGAGCATCAAATCAGCGAGTAAAATGTACATGGTATCTAGGCACGAACATCGAATCTACGAGTAAAGTGTCCATTAAAGCCTATACGCGAGCATCAAATCCGCGAGTAAAATGTACATGGTATCTAGGCACGAACATTGAATCTCCGAGTAAAGTGTCCATTAAAGCCTATACGCGAGTATCGAATCCGCGAGTAAAATGTACATGGTACCTAGGTGCGAACATCAAATCTACGAGTAAAGTGTCCATTAAAGCCTATACGCGAGCATCAAATCAGCAAGTAAAATGTACATGGTACCTAGGCGTGAACAAGCTCAAAAATAGCGCACGTGAGAGTTAAATTGATTTTTCGAAAGTCCTGGATATTGGAACGTGTTCCCCAGACCATTTCCCAGGTCCCACAGCCATTTACATTAAGTTACCATTGATATTTTAATTGCATTTCATTAGAACTTTTCAAATTATTTGACTCCCATTGACTTTAATGGGTCCGTTTTCTAACTTTCCATATAGTTCGAATGTTCAAAAACGGACCGAACTTTCGAAAGTTCGTCCATCTCTAATCGCAATTTAAAATCTAAACTGCGAAGATAACCCTCAAAAGTAATGATCGATTTCGGTAACCCTCGAAAGTAATGATCGATTTC
>CM033471.1:265123584-265154870 GCA_019447015.1 Hymenochirus boettgeri | reverse complement strand
CGAAAATCGAATCACGAGTAAAGTGTCCATTAAAGCCTATACCGAGCATCGAATCCGCGAGTAAAATGTACATGGTATCTAGGTGCGAACATCGAATCTACGAGTAAAGTGTCCATAAAACCTATATGCGAGCATCGAATCCGCAAGTAAAATGTCCATGGTATCTAGGTGCGAGCATCGAATCTACGAGTAAAGTGTCCATTAAAGCCTATACGCGAGCATCGAATCCGCAGTAAAATGTCCATGGTACCTAGGCGCGAACATCGAATCTCCGAGTAAAGTGTCCATTAAAGCCTATGCGCGGTATCGAACCGCGAGAAAATGTCCATGGTATCTAGGGCGAACATCGAATCTCCGAGTAAAGTGTCCATTAAAGCCTATACGCGAGCATCGAATCCGCGAGTAAAATGTACATGGTATCAGGCAACGACATCGCATCTCCGAGTAAAGTGTCCATTAAAGCCTATACGCGAGCATCGAATCAGCGAGTAAAAATGTACATGGTATCTAGGCGCGAGCATTGAATCTACGAGTAAAGTGTCCATTAAAGCCTATACGCGAGCATCAAATATCGAGAGTAAAATGTACATGGTATCTAGGCACGAACATCGAACTACGAGTAAAGTGTCCATTAAAGCCTATAAGCGAGCATCAATCGCGAGTAAAGTAAAATGTACATGGTATCTAGGCACGAACATTGAATCTCCGAGGAAAGTGTCCATTAAAGCTATACGCGAGTATCGAATCCGCGAGTAAAATGTACATGGTACCTAGGTGCGAACATCAAATCTCGAGTAAAGTGTCCATTAAGCCTTACGCGAGCATCAAATCAGCATAAAATGTACATGGTACCTAGGCGTGAACAAGCTCAAAAATAGCGCACGGGTGAGAGTTAAATTGATTTTTCGAAAGTCCTGGATATTGGAACGTGTTCCCCAGACCATTTCCCAGGTCCCACAGCCATTTACATTAAGTTACCATTGATATTTTAATTGCATTTCATTAGAACTTTTCAAATTATTTGACTCCCATTGACTTTAATGGGTCTTTCTAACTTTCCATATAGTTCGAATGTTCAAAAACGGACCGAACTTTCGAAAGTTCGTCCATCTCTAATCGCAATTTTAAAAATCTAAACTGACGAAAGATAACCCTCAAAAGTAATGATCGATTTCGGTAACCCTCGAAAGTAATGACGATTTCGTAACCCTTGAAAGTAATGAATCGATTTCGGTAACCCTCGAAAGTAATGATCGATTTCGGTAACCCTCGAAAGTAATGATCGATTTCGGTAACCCTCGAAAGTAATGATAGATTTCGGTAACCCTTGAAAGTAATGATCGATTTCGGTAACCCTCGAAAGTAATGATAGATTTCGGTAACCCTTGAAAGTAATGATCGATTTCGGTAGCCCTCGAGAGTAGAATGCAGAAGCTGGAAAACAGCGTTTTCGTGAGGAAATATAGTTTTAAGATAAGTGTCTCTGTGTCATTTACAGTAACCTGCTATTACTATTTGTCCCTCAAAATGGACAGAAACTTGAATTTTTTTTCTCACATAGACTTTTATGGGTTTGTTTCCGAATTTTCGAAAACAGAACGAAACTCAAGTTTCGAACATCTCTAATAGTGAATAACGTATCAGAATTTACTAACACTAACCTGTGTAGAGCCATGAACTTCTCCATAATATCTCTGTTCATTTAGCCAGCGTACAATGGCATTTGTTTGGTCAAAGATTTTTATTTTAAGAAGAGCTAGTAGAGCGTAAGACGTGGCCTCCAGAGAGATAAAGTGCGAGCCTTTCACCTCCCAATAGCGATTATCTGTACAGCAAGAGAAACAGAGTCACAAAGCTAATCCAAGCATAAATATGTAAAGGATTAGTCCACCCAAAAAAAAACCTTTTGTCATTTATAATTATAGTTATAATGGAGACAGCAGCACTACCTGGTTTGCACACGCGGGTTAGGGGAAGGACATTGGGGAGACATTGCATCACTGCAGGAATGCGGAATGCTAAGTAGTGAAATCTGGGTCTAGGGGCCAATTCGAGAGTCAGGAGTAAGAGTTACAATTATAAATATAAATACAGAGGGTCTTTTTTAGGGAAAACAAATCCTTTAAATTTGTGTGCTTAGCCACTTGCAAATTAATAGTTTAGCCAAATCAACCAATTATTTTGTTTATTGGGTGGAAATACCTGCAATAATTTCTGTCCTGAAAAGTTACTCCTGACTAGATATGTCCGAACTTCGCAAAATCCGGTCCGCTCGAGGATCCGCAAATTTTCGAAAAAATTTGAAAATTTGAAAATCCGTGAATGGACCCATTAAAATCAAAGTTCGGCAAAATCCGCATTCAAAAATACGAGGATTCTTCGAAAATAAAAGGATTCTTTGGAAATACGGACCCGAAAATGTGGCTTGCTCTGTCCAAAAATGTGAAAAATCTGCGAAATTGCGAATTTACGAGGATTTCTCATATTTTCCCGTATTTTCGAAAATACGAGAAATCTTCGTAATTTCGAAAATTTGCAAAAACGCGGTTCAGAAAAGTTCGGTAGACGGAAATCCAGAAAATCTACGATATCCGCCGCGGATCTGGGTTCGGATCCGCGAACCGGGCCATCGCTACTCCTGACCAGTTTCTAAGCCAAATTGGCCGGTCCAAATGGCATGTCAGAAAACCATAGGCCAAACTGTAATGGGCTAAACAATGAACCACTTTAATTCCTGATTGACAGACTAAAAATCAGGTAATCAATCAGTAATCTGTCAAACGGAAATATTGGTATATATCCGTATAATATTGATCTAATCGTGGAATCCTAAAATAATAATGATTTTAAAATGGTATAATCTTGTAATAATTATATAATAATGATATAACGATATACAATTAGCATAAAGATATAATCATGGTGTAATGATATAAAGATATTATAATGGTATGATAAAATAATAATGATGTATTAATTATAACAATATAATATCAAAAAAATGCTATAATGATATCATAAAGGTATCATAATGATATAATGGTATATTACTGGTATAATAAAGGTAAAACAATATTTTAATAATGATATCATAAAGGTATAATAATAATATAATGATATTATAATGATATAATGATGGTGTAATAATTATATAATAATGATACAATAATATCATAAAAGCATCATAATGATATAAAAATGATATAAAAAGGTATAATAATAATATAATCATGGTATAATGATATTATAATGATATAATAATTACAATGGTATAATAGTTAAATAATATTGGTGTACGGTAAAAGTTATACAATACAAGAACACCTTTGGCGGCCGCCATTAGTAGCTTCGGGTCGTGAAGTTTTCCAGCCAGTGCCAGTGCATATGAAGTGATGGCGATGGAGTACGGCTTTTGTAGTGTTGGATACTGATTGGAGAGGAAGGTTACGGCCTTATCAATACTGTTCTGTAGGGTCTAGGGAAGAAAGTTAATTAAATTAATTTCATACCAGGAATCTGTAAGGATAAATTATCTTTATTTTGTCATAATACAATCTCTTTTTCTGCACCATTCAGCCTGGTTATATAGTGATAATGTTATTGTTCCCTGACACAATCACTAGAGACTGGTGCAGGTAATAGTAACCTGACATCTATATAGTAACCTGACATCTATATAGTAACCTGACATCTATATGAAGCTTATACGGAGATATATCAGGGTTATTAGTAAGAAAAAACGTTTATTGCATTTATTTTTGAATAAAGATTCTCACTCTTGGTATGTAAACAAGTAGTTACAGCAGATACTCACGTTTAAAGGTTTATCGCAAGTTTTCCGGGATTCCAACATTGCAATTACCACAAAGGCGGTGAGTGTAACATCTGGCTCCGACCCTCCGTCTGTGATTCCTCCCTGGGTTATAGAAATTTTCAAAAAGCATTCAATTGTAAATCACTTCATAAAAACAAGTTTTTCAGAATGATCATGTCCGTACCATCTGAATATTATCAAATTTTATCTTGTAAGACAGCATATCTGTTGTATTGAATTAGATCAACTGGACTTGAAGTTTAGTTCTTGAAGAGGTTTCGCTAGTCATCCGACTGGCTTTCTCAATTCAGAATGACTTGTACAAGAATCTGTGCAATTATGTACCCTGGAAAATTCCAATTAGCACAAGAGGTGTTATAGGAATGCCCAGAGTAAGGTGTCAAAACACCAACTGTCTGCCATGTACAATGCTGTTTTGACACCTTACCCTGGGCGTTCCTATAACACCTCTTAGCCACTATCCAATCACACCCCTAACACTTGGCTGTCATACGCTAATTGGGATTCTCCAGGGTACATAATTGCCACAGATTCTTGTACAAGTCATTCTGAATTGAGAGATCCAGTCGGATGACTAGCGAAACGTCTTCAAGAACTACATTTCAAGTCCAGTTGATCTAATTGAATACAACAGAAATACCATGACCTGGATGAATGAGAACCTTCACAAGCGTATCTTGTAAGAGAGATTACTGTCAACTTAAATAATGATGAATAAACATTCATTTTCATTCATTTTTATTTTATAAATGTTGATTTATTTATATGGTTGCATGATTCTGCTCCAAAATTGTGGGCAAGACCAACAAGTATTTCTACAGTGCAGTAGGCAAACTATCCCCAAGGATACTCAATGATTTCTAGTTATCAATGAACTAACACAGATCTGTAGGTAGCCAATGCCATGACAGATATTGCAACATTAGTGAGCACAATCATTAACCTCTCCTTATTACATAAAATAAGATGTTTGTATATGGATATTATATATTACATACCACCATCTCCTGATGAATGGCAGGTGCTGTCTCTTCGAACTGCCCATTTGGCTTCTGTTTCTGCAGGATGAGCCAGTTAACAGCACCACAGAGAACATGATCATCGATATCTGTAAGGTCACGAGCCATAGCAAATACTTTCACCACAAAGGCGGTGAGCCTTAAAGGGAAAATCAAGGTTGAACTAAATAATAAAAGAAGATAAACCGACATTTCTCACAGAGACGGGCTGTAGTTTTGTCCCAAACTGATTTCAGGGTGAAGTATTTGATGTCAAAGTTTTGTCTGTAAATATCACTGTTAAAATTTCAACACCAAAATGTAACAGTGTTTCGGAAACCAAACAAAACCCTGCAGGTTTCACCATATTGTCTTGTATAAAGAGAGGAATAGATTCAAGAGAGAAAGATATTATTCTCCCTCTTTACAAGGCACTGGTAAGGCCTCATTTGGAATATGCAGTGCAGTTTTGGAATCCCATGTACAAAAGGGACATCTTGGAAATGGAAGCAGTTCAGAGAAGGGCAACTAAATTAATAAGGGGGGGGGGCTATTAGACAAGTTAAGGCTGTTTACATTGGAGAAGCAACGTTTGCGTGGGGATATGATCACTTTATACACATATATTAATGGGCCATACAATGAACTCTTTGGTGCATTGTTTACTAATAGGTCATATCAGAGGACACGTGGACATCCTTTAAGGTTGGAAGAAAAACGTTTGATCTTCAGGTTAGGAAAGGTTTCTTTACAGTGGAGAGAGAACGTGAGACTGAGAATGTCATCCAGCAGATGTGTGGAATGGCAGTTCATTGAATAGCTTAAGAGTGGGGCTAGATACGTTTCTAAAACAAAAAATATTGAGAATTACTGGTATTAATACATATAATGTAGTTCTGGTTGGTACAGGGATACTATATATAATAATGAGAATATACAGTATAAAATACATATACTGTAGTTCTGGGTGGTATGGGGATACTATAAATAATGAGAATTATCAGTATTAAAACATATTAGTTCTGGTTGGTATGGGGATACATATAATATTGAGAATTATTGGTATAATACATATACTGTAGCTTGGTTGGTACAGGGATACTATATATATGAGAATACTGGTATTAATACATACTGTAGTTCTGGTTGGTCCGGGGATACTATATAATATTGAGAATTACTGGTATTAATAAATATACTGTAGATTGGTTGGTACAGGGATACTATATAATATTGAGAATTACTGATATTATACATATACTGTAGTTCTGGTTGGTACGGGGATACTATATAATATGAGAATTACTGGTATTAATACATATACTGTAGTTCTGGTTAGTACGGGGATACTATATAATATTGAGAATTACTGGTATTAATACATAACTGTAGTTCTGGTTGGTACAGGGATACTATATTATATTGAGATACTGGTATTAATAACATATACTAAGTTCTGGTTGGTACGGGGATACATATAATATTGAGAATAATGGTATTAATACATACTGTAGTTCTGGGGGTACAGGGATACTATATAACATTGAGAATTACTGGTATTAATACATATACTGTATTTCGGTTCGTACCGAATGATAATATAATATGAGAATTACTGGTATTAATACATATAATGTAGTTCTGGTTGGTACAGGGATACTATATAATAATGAGAATTATCAGTATAAATACATATACTGTAGTTCTGGTTGGTATGGGGATACTATATAATAATGAGAATTATCAGTATTAAAACATATTGTAGTTCTGGTTGGTATGGGGATACTATATAATATTGAGAATTACTGGTATTAATACATATACTGTAGCTCTGGTTGGTACAGGGATACTATATAATATTGAGAATTACTGGTATTAATACATATACTGTAGTTCTGGTTGGTCCGGGGATACTATATAATATTGAGAATTACTGGTATTAATACATATACTGTAGATCATGGTTGGTACAGGGATACTATATAATATGAGAATTACTGATATTAATACATATACTGTAGTTCTGGTTGGTACGGGATACTATATAATATTGAGAAACTGGTATTAATACATATACTGTAGTTCTGGTTGGTACGGGGATACTATATATAATATTGAGAATACTGGTATTAATACATATACGTAGTTCTGGTTGGTACAGGGATACTATATATATTGAGAATTACTGGTATTAATACATATACTGTAGTTCTGGTTGGTACGGGGATACTATATAATATTGAGAATTAATGGTATAATAAATATATGTAGTTCTGGTTGGTACAGGGATACTATATAATTGAGAATTACTGGTATTAATACATATACTGTATTTCTGGTTGTACGGAAGCTAATAATATTGAGAATTACTGGTATTAATCATATAATGTAGTTCTGGTGTGTACAGGGGATACTATATAATATTGAGATACTGATATAATACATATACTGTAGTTCTGGTTGGTACGGGATACTATATAATATTGAGAATTACTGGTATAATACATATACTGTAGTTCTATTGGTACGGGGATACTATATAATATTGAGAATTACTGGTATTAATCATATACGTAGTCTGGTTGGTACAGGGATACTATATAATATTGAGAATACTGGTATTATACATATACTGTAGTTCGGTTGGGCCGGGATACTATATAATATTGAGAATTACTGGTATTAATACATATCCGTATATCTGGTTGGTACAGGGATACTATATAATTGAGAATTACTGATATTAATACATATACTGTATTTCTGGTTGTACAGGAGCTATATAATATGAGAATTACGGTATTAATACATATATGTAGTTCTGGTTGTACGGGGATACATATAATATTGGAGAATTACTGGGTATAATACTATACTGTAGTTCTGGTTGGTACAGGGATACTATATAATATTGAGAATTACTGATATTAATACATATACTGTAGTTCTGGTTGGTACAGGGATACTATATTATATTGAGAATTACTGGTATTAATACATATACTAGAGTTCTGCTTGGTACGGGGATACTATATAATATTGAGGATTAATGGTATTAATACATATACTGTAGTTCTGGTTCGTACAGGGATACTATATAATATTGGGAATTACTGGTATTAATACATATACTGTAGTTCTGGGGATAGTTTCCGATTGCTGTTTGGAGTCAAGAGGGAACTTTTTCTCCCTTTTTTAGCTGTTTTATTTTGCCTTCCTCAGGATGAAAAGGTTGGACTTGATGGACGTATTTCTTAATTCAACCTCAATTACTATGTTATCTCTATTTACAAATAGATTTGATGATTTTTTTATGTTGATAAAAAATCTTTTATTTTATGAAATAATGACCAATATTGAGAAACTGTGCGTTATTTTATACCGAGACAAGAGAATGTATAATTATTTTCTATGCTCTTTTTTATTATTATGATTATTACTTTGTATACATATTTTATTCAGAATTGTACTAGAGGTTATAATAAAAGGGATATAGACTTGAGTTTTAGTCCCAGTGATAGACCATTTTGGTTGGTACTGAATAATTTGCAGCGAATGTACGGATGTCTTTTGTGATTGGTTAGTGCAACTTTAACCCCTCTATACATCACTGCAGTTCTTAGTGAATGCAGCTGAATGTTTATTTATGTTTAATAAAAAAAAACATTTCATCATAATTAGGTTTAATACCATTTAACGGAAACACGCATTTTTTTAAAAGTTTTAATATTTTACTATAACTTATGATCCTCTGTCTAGGCAAGTAAGATAAGAATCTAAAGGGGCAATGTAATAATGTCTACTAACCAGCCAAAATAGTATAAAGTTTTATATTAACTTTGCAGTGCCTGCCCCTTTCCCAATATTTTTTGGGAATAGTGAAGCACGGGATGTGTAATACAGGCTAAGTTACGTTTTGCGCTACCATGTAACTTAACACCTTAAGCAGGTTCGTAACTACCAGGAGAGCAGGGCGGTTGCAGGGAGGCCTGGGAACCAAGGGAGCCCAATCTTCATATTTTTCCTATGACTGATATAGCCTCCTCCCAGAAAACCACTGTAGATAAAGCACGGAAAGGGGCCCCATCATAGTTTTTCTGGGAGGGCCCAGTGATTCCTAGTTACCCCACTGACCTTAAGAATTGAGATGCAAGTCAACCCTTCTTACTACTAGAGATGGCCAAACTTCCTAAAGTTCAGTTCGTTTTAGAACTATAGAACTTCAGTAAAAGTTCTATAGTTCGAAAACAGATCCATTAAAGTCAATGGGGAGAAATAGTTTGAAAAGTTCTGATAAAATACAGTTAAAATAGCAAT
Organism: Hymenochirus boettgeri; assembly: GCA_019447015.1. Classification (NCBI taxonomy): domain Eukaryota; kingdom Metazoa; phylum Chordata; class Amphibia; order Anura; family Pipidae; genus Hymenochirus; species Hymenochirus boettgeri. Next base: position 265,145,720 of record CM033471.1, on the reverse strand, counting down.
GGTAACTTACTGTAAATGGCTGTGGGACCTGGGAAATTGAGGAACACCGACATATCACCAAAACTTGTTTAAACACTAACTTTCCTTACAATCGGGCAATTTGGAGTTTCGGTCCATCCCTACTTCTTAAGTGACTGCGATTCTGTGATGCAGAACATCTTGCAAAGGGATTATTGCATTGTGGGATCTTGGGCAGGTAAGAAACACTGGCTTGACATATAACATATAATTGTCCTATCTGTGGTGTTCAGTTGGATCAAATGGTCTTGGACTGTATGGCAAAATACAGTATAAGAACTAAACTTCTAGTTTATCTAACTGAATACTACAGATATACTATAACCTGGATGAATGAGAACCTTCTCAAGTGTCCACCTTGCCTGGTCATCATTCTGTTGCCATATAAGCAGTTGTTCATACTAACAATGCATATAGAGAGTATGGCTGCCATATTGTGGTTCTACTAGCTTCCCAAACATTAGATATATAAAGACACAGTCACTCCACTCAATCATCCTGTTCTCTCTGTTAAAAGGAAGGTTATAAGTTTGTAAGGTTATATTTAATACAAAATTAAAGTTACCAGGTACTAGATGGTCTTTTAATCCAGGCTGCATAGGAGTTGTCCTTTTTCCGAAATGTCAGCTGTTGGCCATAGCCTATAAATAAATGGTGGTTACAGTAATAAATACCACTGGCATTGCGCAATCCTAAATCTAGGCCTTAATAAACTCAGACAGGAGTTGGCTCCCTATTGTAATAATCTATATATATATCAATTGTTAAAACAACAAGGGCAATTTTTTGGCAACTTTGTTGCTGAATGTTATCACATATAAGGATTCAGCTGTATTTCATGTAATTTATTTTTTTATCTAACTAGCATTAAGGACAAGGAAAAGGTCAGTGGTCTCCTATTGATTTGCTGTCTATGATACTATGTTACTGTAACTTTAATTTCCTCAAAGCATTCCACAAGGAGCAAATTTTATCTAAGAACTCACACATTTGCGAGATAACAAGCTTATTCGAGATGGCTCCCTCTAATGGTGGGAGTCCATGATACACCACAGATAATCATCACGACCATAGGCCTAATAAAGTTGCTGGATATCAGTTGTTACAACGTATGTTCCTTTCTGAGGTAGGATATCTGATTAAAAATGATTGAAAGGTTTATAAACTAATAATAATAATTTGTTAATTTGCCATTACATTTATTAACAAAATCCACTAAAAGAAATTGCCAGTGATTGGTGTAACCCCCGCTGTGGCATTGACCAGCTACTAGAATCCCCCTAGTGCCAGCACTCGGACTAACCAATCTCATAACGAGTTCTACTCTTCCTACACAGGTGTATATTTATTAGCTAATAAGGAACAGAGACTTCTGGGTACTATCCATACTTCCATGGCAGCTTTTAGGAAAGAATTTATCTTGTGGAATGTTGACTTTTTAAAGATATAGCTTTCCTAAAAGCTGCCATGGAAACATGGTAAATACCCAGAATTCTCTGTTCCTTATTTGCATATTCTGAAAGGGGAACATCAAAGCCGTATTCTCTCCCTATCCTATTTAATTTATTTATTGGCTGGGATTTAAAAAGTTCCTTGCCTTCTCACTAGTGCCCCTGAGTTATGTTACAATATGTCATGGTGAGCCTTTATTCTCTGCCATTACTCTGTACCTCTTACCTCTTCTAATGTTGGCAAGGGCTTGGTCTCTGCGGTTCACTCCTACAAGCTCCCATTGGTCAGTGGCATCCAGATAGATTGTGGCAATGACACTAGGGGTCATTGTGATCATGTTTTGTTCTCCACAGCTACCGGGTACAACAATCAGGTGGTTAAGATTGTTCCCGACAATGGCGTCTTCCACCATTTGACTGATTGGGGTTCCTGAGTTTAAAAGAAAATGGAAAATATTTAGAAAAAAGCACCTGGTTTGTAAGAATTGACAACAATATATTAAGTAAACAGAGTAAAGTCAGTGTTTGATAGAAATATTTTTAGCCATTTCCCTCTAAACGTTCATGTAGTAAAATTACCGGATACTCAGTGTCGTCCAGTAATCAATTTGTTTGTGGTGATTGACAACATATCAGACCAATAAAATCAGTCTGTTTTTATTATCAGTACCATACACAACCGGAATATAAAGTATCCCTAAAAAAGATCACACACAAACAGCACACCCACATAATGGTCTAAAAAGAAAAAAATAGCATTTATTGTATACTCATAATAACAGTGGACAGTCCTATCCACCCGGCGCATAGGGTATCATATCACAATATACAACACCCTAAAATATACCAACTGCATAACTCCGTATCAACCACTCCCCCTTATATCCCACACCAGCCTACCACCAACTGGGACCCTGACGAAGCCGTAGTGTACTGTGCCAGACGAAACTTGTGTTGCTTGTTCTGTTTAGCGGTGTAGTGTTCTGAGACGTTTTTCCAAACAGCAGGTATTGGTGGATCCAGCCATGATTGTGAGCCGTTTGAGGAGGGGCATTGATATTCTTTAGGACAATACGGGGGAAGAGTGTGGCCGTCCATGGGAGGGATAAGTATACAGCCTTACCATGTGACCTGGATTCTCACATCCAAGTAGTGTATGTGCATTGTTGGGATTTGGCTTGGATTTTGATGTGGTTTGTTTCTATTATGCTAGCTTTGGAGATATGACGATCAGACTCTATGACTTTTTTTACCAGGGATGCCTAATGGGGGCCTAATAGGCTGGTGTGGGATATAGGGGGGAGTGGTTGATACGGAGTTATGCAGTTGGTATATTTTAGGGTGTTGTATATTGTGATATGATACCGTATGTGCCCGGGTGGATAGGACTGTCCACTGTTATTATGAGTATACAATAAATGATATTTTTTCTTTAGACCATTATGTGGCTGTGCTGTTTGTAAGTGGTCTTTTCTAGGGATACTTTATATCCCGGTTGTGTATGGAATGTTTACAGAATACCACTCCTAGCACCGCCAGTATTTGAGGCGTTCCACTTGGTCTGGTAAGGAGCAGTGAGCCTATCCGACAGTATAGTCGATGTTTTTATTATCAGACATGGTGGGATATTTTCCATAGAGAGATTGGCCAATAATATGGCTACATGTATTGCTGGCATTACTTCTCTTCTTGTTCACCTTGCAGGAGGATAATGTTCTCGATTTCTGTTTGAAGAACAATGTTATTTATATGTAAAGCTTTAATGTTTTCTTCCTGTACGCCATCTATGGGAAATATACAGATTGTGGTTATAAAGATGCAAACCATTACACTGGTATATACAGAGGTTCAGGCTATGGCCCCACTACAACGCACTAAATCGCGCACGCAATTGTGAGCGTGCATCATTCTTGTGTGTTTTCCGTTTGCGCGTGCGTTTTGCGCATGCAATTTTGCCGTTTTCCGTTATGGCCACGCGTGCGTTAATGCACCAAAAATGGTGAACGCATGCGTTACCTAAACGGAAACGGATGTGCAATCGCATGCGCATGGGAAATCACGGGGATTTTTGCGTTCGTGATTTCCATTATAACCAAATCACATGCGCTTACACGAATGCAAAACGCATGCGCAAACGCTTAAAAAACGCGTAAGTGGGGCCTAGCCCTCAGTAAATGGGGGTGTTTATGACTGGGCCATAGTCATAGGATACTGACCTTTACCTTTAGCCTCTGGATCCAAAGTGATAGATGCCACAGTCTGAACAACACGTATCCCCTCTGGCTGAAAGAGGACATCAAAAAATGTGAAGTGCTACTGTAAGTCTTATACCAAACAGATCAATTCAAATATATAATAATATAGTTCAAACAAGCAAATTATCTTCTTATCAAATACAACCAAAAAGTCAATCCTTCTCCACCAAAACCCGTACTCACTACAACTTTCAGCTTTTTACGGACACCGTCTGAAGCAAATGTTCCAGAGGCGGCCGCCTTCACTTCTATTTCATGTTCACCAAGATTGAGTGGCACAATGGTGAAAGGAACAACTGTAGATGATTGTCCAACAACATAAACTTCCTGGCGGAACTTCTTCTTAGCTGTGGCCATGCTGCAAAACTCTCGATTGTATATCAGCTCCACTCGTACCTGAGCAACCATTAAAGGGTCATTTATATTAAACATCTGGAAATAGACAAAGTTACAGCAATAATTCCATACAATACTTAGGAATGTACATTCGGATACCGGGTGGGTAGAAGTAAAATATCTCATATTTTTAGAGCAATCTGACAAACCCTAATAAAGAGTGAAATAAGTCAGTTTTTAGAGAATATGTTGCAAAATGCAAGAAAGGCCAGAATGGGCCAAATAAGTTTAAAACGACTATTACCAAATGTCGGGTTAGCTTGGGCTTCACAGTTAAGTAGCAGAATCTGCACCATTTCCAGGTATGGCACTGAGCAGAGCACCTGATGCAATATATCTATGTAACTATGTAATGTGAAACTTAAAGGAACACTAAAGTGAAAAAAATTACTTGCCTTTATCTTTTCTTAATTTTTAGAGTTGCCAGGAACATTTTTGCTCTCAGTGCCCCCTGTCACTAGATCTCCTCATGTCCTGTTCAGCTCACCCCTAGTTAGTATGCATGTCTCCTCTCTATATATCCACCTCCTCCCAAAACTGAGGCACAGCTATGTGTGGAGCATGTGCAGTGGAGATGATCTGTTCCCCAATGCAGCCAATAGCAATCACCCAGTGATTTTGTGTTATAGTGAAAGTAAAACTGCTTTGCTATGGGAAGGTAAGCAGCAGTGGCAGCTTACTTTCTTTTCTTTTAGCTGTGGGAGTTTGAAGGTGTGTGTGTGTGGGGGACTTTGTAATTGATTTCTTTAGGTTCTTTAGGTATATTGCTACATTGGGTAACACAGACAGCAGCTAACAGCAGGATTGGGTGTTAGCTGCAGGCTCAGAAAAGCATAGAGTAACAGATAATGCTTATTGCTTTTCGTGATCTTAATGCTGAATCAACTAGCAATGCAGTGACAGAGAAATAAGCTTTACTTTTATAGAATTGATAGTTTCTACATGTAGTGTGCCAGGGGGAGGGTCTGGGTGATTGACAGTTCTTTACTGACTAGCTCCCCCTTTAAAACCCACAGAGCCAAAAAAAACAACAAAAAAACCTTTTGTGAACAATGCAAAGTGATTACTGCATTGAGGGATCTTGGACAGGTGAGGAGTCAGCAAATAGTTGGCATTAAAGATTTAAAATGATTTAACCCCATTTGCAATTTATAGATTGCATTACCTAATGGGGTTAAATAAGACTCTATACATCACCCCAATAGTGTGTTAACTACCAATAAAGCCATAGGAACAGATTTAAATGTTTGATGTTTAATTTGTTAAAATTAGAAGTCAATATAGGTGCTTCAATAATATGAAGGGGCCCCCAAACTGCCTAAGGTATGTAATTTGGTTAACGTAGTATAACCCTAGGTTTCTTGTTATTCCAGAATGATTTATTTACTGCACTTTAAAGTTTTATAAAAATGTTGATGTCAAATTTTTATCCGTAAATTTAGGCTACAAAATTTTGTTTCTGAAATTTACCAGTGTTTCACAAACCCAGTGTGACAGCAATCCCCAGTAGGTTTGGCCAGTGTTTCACAAACCCAGTGTGACAGCAATCCCCAGTAGGTTTGGCATTGCCAATTGGCAGTGGTTGTGAAGAATCATGACTTCTACTACAAAAGTATTTTTAATATTTTATCATCATCATTACTACAAAAAATATAAACAGGGAGATTCAATAAAAGTCATCATCATTACTACAAAAAATATAAACAGGGAGATTCAATAAAAGGTCTTATTGTTTAAAATGGTGCTAATTTTGCCCCAACCAATCAGATCTTATTTAACATTTGAAAGCTAACATCTGATTGGTTGGGGCAAACTTAGCACCATTTTAAACAATAAGAACTTTTATTATGGAAGACCGGGTATAGGGGCTGAGCAGCACGGCACTACAAAATAATCTTTAATATGTTATCGTCATCATTACTACTAAAAAGGAATATTTAATATTTTATCATCATCCCTCCTACTACAAAAGTATCTGTCAGAGATCCTTGCTTACCTGCTCCTCGTTCCCGCAGTTCGCGGCACATTCGGAGATCTCCGGCGGTCTGTGCGTCTTCGAGCGACGACATCATCTCGCGGCGTCCATCCTGGTTCGCGTGCCTCATCTGGCTTGCGCTTCTCCTTATCTCCTCCGCTCCCATAGTTTCCAAATGTGGAATGTGGAATGCGGAGGAGATGCAATTAGTTTGAAATGGCCAATCATCTTTAGATTTCTGTCAGCCTCTTCCCCCATTGGTCTCTCTGCCTATATTAACCAGTTTCTGTTTGTGCCTCATTGCTGCCTATAGCTTTGGATTTGCCCAGCTGGTGTTCCCAGCTGTTTGGTTTCTAGTGCCCATTTTCTCGTTCCTGCAGTTTCTTCATTGTTCTTCTTTTGTTGTCCTTCTATTCTTATCTTCATTGTCTTCCAGTTCCTGTGATTCTCCATTGATGTCCTGGTTTTCTGGAGTATACCCGGCCTCAGCATCTATACCTTGCGTCCTAAGTCCTGGGGGTAACCATGTTCAGTGAGGCGCGACAAGTCTCCTGATGATCGGGGGCTTGTCTATAGGTGAAGACGACGGTGATAGATCGGGGTATAGGCGCTGAAGGTATACTCTAGGACTCCAGGTATCACAGTATCTTTACTATTTTATCATCATCATTACTCGTACTATAAAAGTATCTTCAATATATTATCATCATCATTACTAGAACAATTTTTTATATATTTTCTAATCATCACTCCAACTACAAAGGTACCTTTAATATTTTATCATCATTATTCCTGCTACGAAAGAATCTTTAAAGGGCATGTCCACCCCCAAAACTATAATCTCCCCCACTACTGGCCCCAATGTGTAGTGTAATAAAATCCTTACATCCCAGCTCCAAATGGTTCTCCAGTAATGTCCCTTCAAAGTCCCATCATCTGCCCAATGGTTCTCCAGTAATGTCCCTTCAAAGTCCCATCATCTGCCCACCAGGAGCCTGGCCAAGTCCATATAGGACCATGCCTCCTGTCTCCCCTCTGGGAAAAAAATGTCATACGCACTGCCGCCCTCCCCCCCTTCCTCCTGTTTCTCTCTCCCTCCTCCTAGTGTAAATCCCCCTATAGTAGTTTAAAGCAAAACTCCCCTGATCTGTACTTACTTTGCCTCTTTCCCCCGACGTTCAGTACAGCCGGAAGCCGCGTCCGTGATTGGCTGCCTCTCAGCCGGTCCGGCCCCCTGCTTGCAGTTTCATGCAATCAAAGGGCTGGGACTAAACGTTGGAGGGGAGAGGCAAAGTAAGTACAGATCGGGAGAGTTTTGTGGCAAATAACTATAGCGTTTGGGATTGGGGGAGGAGGCCGTACACTACAGAAAAAGTTTATAAATGGGGTGGACATGCCCTTTAATATTTTATCATTTAATATTTACTACTACAAAAGAATAGTTAATATTTTCTAATCATCACTCCTACTACAAAAGTATCTTTAAAATCATACATTAAGCAATAAACCTGACTCGTTCTTTAATCCCTGCCCTTAATTTATAAAGGGTATCTGTGGTCCAGTAAGTAAATTGACAATAATTTCCTGAGTATTTTTGCAATTTACTTTCATTATTCTTTTACATAGTTTTGAAGATATTTACATTTTTATGTGTGATATGGTAGCAGCATCACCAGATCCCCTACACTTCCTGCTCTGAAACCATGTGACAGTCTCTCTTCCTTGTGTCTCCTTCTCCTCGTGGGCCACCATGGCACCTCCCCTTACAGCCCCCTTGAATCTCCCTTTAGCCCCTCCCGCTCCTCCTTCAGTCACTGTAACTCGATCTCTTCCTGGTTTCCTTTGCTTTCTCCTGCACCGAGCATGTGCTAAACTGCAGATTAAAAAGAGGAACTAGTATTTGTGATCACAGATTCAGAACCTCCTACCCTCTAACTTTCTGATCAGTGATTTCTTTATATCTTGAGCTGTGGAGCACGTAGAGAGGTGGTTGGCAGTTCATTTTAAAGGTAGGATCCTTGCCTTTTATTTAAAACCAACTTGTTTGGACACCCCAGTTCCCCTTTAAACAAATGTATCTACCAATGGAATATGCTTGTCTTCCTTTATCTTCAATAGGTCTCCCTATTATGAATAGGGTTAAGCAGATCTTTAGTTTTCTATTTCCTATGAAGTCACTTTCTGCATTCCTATTTGTATTTTTCTTTTGACTATTTTTGATCATTCATTTCATTACAATTTGTCGGCCATTCGGCATGCTCGTGTTTTCTCGCTCATGTTTTTGCCAGTTTTAAAAAAATACATAGCAGTCAATTAATTAAGTATTGCTGCAGTGAAATGGCAAAAATAAAACTTATTTATAAATATGCCCCCCGGTTTGACAACTAAAGTAGAGCTATACTCACTTCCCCCTCCCTCCACCCATGTATTGTCCCCTGTAGGAGGACAAAAATCACAGCATTTCTTCCTTTCCTATTCTGGGTGTCTCCACCATCCTTGACCCATCGGCAAGGAGAAGAAGTGCTAAGAAATGAGCTTGCTTCCTATTGGCCACATCCCAAACATGGAAGATGAACCAGAGCAGTGAAGGAAATTCAAGGTAGGTGGTAGGTGAATATCCTTTACCTCACAAACACATATGATGTGTATTTGTTCCTCCTCTGTTTGAGTTGATGACACATTTTTATTATGTTGTGTATTATAACAAAAATATTTTTAAATTAAGTTAATCTTGTAATTGTAATTAAAGGGAAACTGTGGTCTCCAATTCTTCCATACTAGTAAGAATATATAAAAAGCCTTCCATCTTACCTTCAAAATAAAACTAAATCACATCTCTAGATAAAAAAATTTTTAGACGTTATTGCTGAAAAGCAATATTACTTCCTGCTTGAACACTTCCTTTTTTCAGCCATGTAACCAGCTTGTAGTCATGTGACCAGCCTCCGCCTGCATTAATAGGCTCCCTTCTCAACTGTCAATTTTTTCCCCAGGTACTTCCTGATTTCCCCAGCATTAAGGCTTAACTGAGCATTCTTCTGTGGCGGGGCAGAGATCAGGTGATGTCACTCAAACTACTGGAAGCAGGAAGTTTGAACATTCACTCCAATGTAATTTTTCACAGGTTCCAGCCAGAGATGTGATTGTTGGTTCATTTTAAAGGAAATACAGCAGGCTTTCATTTAATCCTCACTTGTTTCAGACCACAGATGCCCTTCAAGTGGCATTATACCATGATTCAGGTAAATCTGTTTAGATTAATATAGGCTACATGTTCATCATTGTAACATCTACATGTTTAGTTAAACAATCATAAGGATGATTGGAGGTTTCAGGTTAAGATATCACTTGACCTTAAAATCATAGTTTAAATGAAATTTAAAGCAAATAAACTGCCAAAAGGAATGAGCTTTTTATTGAAAAGCCATTTGCTAGATAATTTGTTATATATCAATCGGTTGTAATAGTCTAGTGCCACCTTCAGGCAAACTTTTTTTGAAAACAAGCAATTTCATTTAACCCCAACTGCACATAACAATACTTTCTCTAGGAATTCTGGGAATTCTGTTGAATCAGTAAATAATTCAAACTTTCTATAGTTCCTTGGAGGGTGTTTTATAGATGTCATGATACTTACGTGTTTTTCCTTACTGTGAAATATTTTGGGGATTCCTCTTATATTAGATTATATTTTAAGATATCGGCATATTTCAACTGCGATGCGGAATTTTGTGTGTACATGTTGAAATGTCCGTGCTCACTAGTCTATGTGGAGAAGACATCTGGTCCTTTCAATCGGAGATTCCAACGCCACAGGACTGACATAAAAATTGCCCTAGCCAAAGTTGGCCCGGGGCGATGATCATCCTGTGGCATCACATTTCTGCTCTGCTAAACATCTGGTGTCCGATCTACATGGGATGGTCCTCAGGTCCCACCGTTACAACGACAATGCCCTCCTACATAGGGAAGCATATTGGATCTTTACGTTACAAACAGTGCTGCCTAAGGGCCTGAATGTCAATCTCTGTCATTCAAGTTTTCTTTTCTAAAAAATAAGGTAAACTTGCCTGCATTTATGGTAGGTTAATGTTTTTAATAATAAAAATGTGTTTAAATAAAATGTAATGTAATGTAATGTGTGTTTTAAGTAAGATGGTGATATATATATCACTCATGTTTTAGATATGGGGGGGTTAATTACCCTTGAAATGTGATTTATATGTTTTTAACGTGATTCGCCACTAGATGGCCATATAATTCTCGTCAATTTAAAGGGCGGTTTGCTCTTTGATTGATTGTTCATGTCTGATAATGGTGCATATAGCACCGAAATGTTACGTGGTGTTGGACTGATGTCTGAATAAACACCTTTTATGTGTAAGACTGGTGTGTACAGTTTGTTCCCTTTCAGTTTGCTGCTGCACTGGAGCACCCAGCACAGATTCCTCCATTGGAGTATTTGTGAGTGTGCAGGATTATATATTCCTCTTATATTAGGGTTCTGTCTGGATCCATCCTTGATCTTTACCAACCAGCACTTTAATGTTGTAACCTCATCTTCTTGACCATATTATTAACAATAGTAGCAATATCTTCTAGAAACGTCCATGTATATGCGTTCTGTCGGGGGCCGATTGTTGATCCGCCCAGTAGATCGTTGAACGACCCCTGTCTGACGCATACACACTGACGATTCCATGTGTACGAGCCTTAAGAGGTCCCATTTATCAGTGCTGTGGAATCTTTAAGTTCAGTGTCAGTAACTGGATTTTTAATTACAGGAAAGTCAACTAACCCCCTTACCCCAGCAGGAGTTTTATCTTTAAAATATCTTCAATCTCTTGAATTTCTACCTCCTCATCTGAATGAGGGTTATAATGAGGGTTATGCTGTAGTTAAAGAATTAGTTAAACCCATTTAAAGATTGGCTGAAGGCCTATTACATTTGTGATTATATTCGCAGCTACTACAATGGAGTATTGTGAAACATCCTTCAATTATCATACATTAGTGGGGCTTTTAAATCATCTATAGGAGATTCCTTTCTTTCTTTGCCTTCACCATATGGAACTGTGAAGCTTTGGATTACCTTTATGGGAAATTAAAGGGCATGTCCACCCCTTTCCCCAACTTTTAGGATATTGTAGGTCTCCCTCCCCCAGCCCCAAACGCCATATTAGTATGTCAAGAAACTCCCCTGAGTTTACTTACCTTCCCTCTATCCTCCACCGTACTGCCTAGCCTTCTGCTTGCATGGAACTGCAAGCAGGGGGCCCGACCGGCAGCCGCATCTGTGATTGGCTGAGAGGCAGCCAATCACAGACACGGCTGCCGGCAGTTCAGAATGCCGGAGGAGGGAGGAAAGGTAAGTAAAGATCGGGGGAGATTCTTGACATAACAATATGGCGTTTGGGGCTGGGGGAGGGAGACCTACCATACCCAAAGGGGAATTACACTGTGCAAATTCTCCCGGAGGAGAGACAGGAGGCAGAATTCTATATGGACTCTGCTAGGCTCCTGGTGGCCAGTTTTTGGGACTTTGGAGGGGCATTGCAGGGCAGCCATTTGGAGCTGGGATGTAAGGTAAGGATTTTATTACACTACATAGTGGGGCCAGTAGTGGGTTAAATTATAGTTTTGGGGGTGGACATGCCCTTTAAGAACCATGCCCCTAATGCCCCTATGAAAACTGCCATGCCGAGACAATGCCTCTAAAGTTTAATGATTGAGTTTTCGGATGTCCGAACGAGCGGCCGCTTCGGGCCACTAAAGTGCCCATACACGGGCCGATTATCGGCCGAAACGGACGTTCATACACATCGTGCGTCAGGACCTGTGATCGCACGTGTGTACAAACCTTAACATATATTACTGTACACTGTTCCCAATTAAGAACAATTTATAGGGAGATTCAATATAAGTTCTTATCGTTAAAAATTATACTAACCCAACCAATCAGATGTTAGCTTTCAAATGTTAATGTTAAGATCTGATTGGTTGGGGCAAAATTCTAGAATATATATAAAGAGGAAAAACCTATGGCACTCTATGTCAGTATATATCAAAACCTAAATCTAAAAACATACACAAAATCCCAAGAAACCATGGTCTTGTGTCCACAACAGTATCAGGTGATATGGTAGGAATAATGTGCAAATGTGCTGGTTGGGGCAAAATTAGCACCATTTTTATTGAATACATTTTAGTGTTTATTTAAAGGGTATCTCCACTCATATTTTCAAGGTTTGGGAATCCAGTTCTATTGAAGAACGGGAGGTAAAGGAGCTGTGCCTTACCTTCCATTCTTCAATAGAACAAACAGGAGCCAGGAGAGAAGGTAAGAAACTTACCCGCTTGCTCGCTCCCCCGGCGCTTAGTCTGACAGGTCCCGACGGACCTTGTCTTCTATGTGCATAGATCGCGCATGTTTCCTAACTTCTCACCAGTCTCCTGTTTGTTCTATTGAAGAACGGAAGGTAAGGCACAGCTCCTTTACCTCCCATTCTTCAATAGAACTGGATTACCAAACCTTGAAAATATGAGTGGAGATTCCCTTTAAAATTTAAAAGGAAAATCTAACCAACAAAAAAATTCCATTTTTAACACAGCTGTTATGTTGTAAGTACAGTTACTGTTCGTCTTCATTTACCTTAATTCTCTCATCCCTGTAGTTGTAGAGAACGGCTCGGATCTCCACCTGTTCGTTCCTCACAACAGAATATGGAAGTTTCAGATCGATAAAGAAATCCTTCATGACCTTTATCTCATACGGTTGGGCCACACAAAGACCTGTGAGTAAGAGAATTTATATGTAATGATATTCTTATATAAGGACAATAGAATAGACAATTAATGTATTTTTAAAAAAAGGGTCTCTTTAAGTGCTCATTGTCATCTGCTATTTTGTTCCCTTTGTGACAAAAGCAGGCAATAAACTATGATGGAAATTGGAAAGAACCCCCATGACCCTATATCGGGCACCAGCCTACACATTTCTAGAACCCAGGTAAATAACACTGTACAGGAAATGCGTCACTGGATAGATAAGAGTTGATCATAGACTATATTCTCTTTTAGAGATGGGATCCGGGCTCGACACTAAAATAGTCTTGAACATTCGAAAATCTTCGAAAATACGTTCGAAAATGGTCTCTGATCGTATTTTCAATCATTTTTGAACGGTCGAGGCTATTTTTGAAAATTATCGAAATTCGCTTTGGCTGCGGATTTTCGGATCTCTGGATTTTCCCGGGTTCCGGGAATCCGAAAACGCAACGAAACCAGATAGTTTTGCCCGTCTCTATTCTCTTAAGGTTGTCCCCGAGCTATAAGAGTAAAGAGTTGTTACCTTTGGTTTCAGACAAGCTCACAGCCAGAACCTCCCAGGTGGTGATAAAATCTTTCAGGGAAATGTTTAGGACCTTAGTGGAAATGCTGTGTGGGGGTAAAAAACAATGTTTAGGGTAAAAACCTGTAAACTGATAACAAAAACTTATAAAAAATCATAACTAACCCATTTTTATTAGGTTCCTCTGCCATCGGCTCCACTGTCCATAACCAGCTTTCTAGAAACCCCGTCCTTGAAACTATTTCATCATCCAGCTTATATTCATCATCATCATTATCATCATCACCTACAGTTCACATTGAAAAAGATTATTCACCTGCAGTCTGAGAAATAACCCAGAACAAACCATCATTAAATACAATCTGGTCCCCACAAACACATTCAGCAGTATCTTTTAAAGGATAACAGATCCTGCAGATTGAAAGTTGCCGACATCTTGGTTAGCTCTTCCCCTCTGAGATTTGCAACTGCCTCCTAATTCTTCAGCCTCAAATGTTAAGGCCTGTTCGCATGAGCTAAACACTCAGCTAAGGAGAACCAAGATGTCAGCAACTTTCAGTCTTCAAAGGTAGGCTCTGGAGGGGTATAGGGCAAAAGTTGCAGCTTCCAAATGAACATAACTTGATTTTACAGTGCACTTATCCTTTAACCTTTCATTGTTTGGTCAAATCTTTCTATAAGGTTTAGGTTTATGCAATTTGCAACTGGGTAACTAACAACTATGCCAGCACATGAGATGATGGACGTCTGACCTAATTCATGGATCAATGGTGCACAAACTTAAAACCAATGGGTGGCCAAATAAGTATCTCTTTGATCAGAGAAATTATTTTAAAAAGGAAGTGAAACCTCCAATGTTTACCAGGTGATGACTGGTCTGTACTGCTACCCAGGGCTCTGCACCAATCATAGAATTACCGTATATACTCGAGTTTAAGCCAAGGTTTTTAGGTTTTAAAATAAACCTAAAAACCTTGCCTCAGCTTATACTCGAGTTAAGTCCTTACCGGCATCACTCAGCACTCCGAATCCGGCTGATGCACGCATAGTTAGCACTGTGGTTTTGCCGGATGACGTCACTACTCGGCGCCGAGCGGTGACAGGCGCCGAGTAGTGACGTCACCTGGCAAATGCACAGTACTTACTAACCGTGCGGCAGCCGGATTCGGAGTGCTGAGTGATGACGGTAAGGATTCAGAGTCTGAGCTACTACATTGATGTGAGGTGATTGGGGTAAGGACTGCAACTGGGGGGGCTCTCCACTGCAGGCTTTTAACCTAACAGCAGAATTCCCATATAGATGTTTGGAAACTACAACTCCCAGCAACAAAAGTATGCTGGGTTGTAGTTTCCAAACATTTGTATGGGAATTCTGCTGTCCATTTAAAGGGCAACTTAAGCCTGAAAACAATACAGAATCAGAAGGCAGTAGTGCTCATAATTTCTACCCTCGACTTATACTCGGGTCAATCAGGTTTTCCTATTTTTTCAAGTAAAAATAGGTACCTCGGCTTATACTCGGGTCGGTTTATACTCAAATATATATGGTAATTAATCCTTAGAAATCCTAAATCCTGCTATGTGTAGTTTTTTGAGGTATAATTTCAATAATTTTCAATAAACCCATAATAAACCAATAGAAACCTACATCTACAATGGAAATAATCACATTCACAATGCAATAATTTCCTTTTTCTATCCTGTTCATAGCAGCAGTCCAAGAAGGCATCCACACATTCCTTCCCATCCAAGATAAGTCTTGAGCGCCTTTCACAGCTGTGACCCATCAGATTCTCCTGCATTCCATCCCGACAGCACCTCCTGGCCTGGTCCTTATAATGGGAAGCTGAAAGGTAATTTGAGGTATTTATTTTCAGAATTTAAATTGTGCAATGTATATTTTCAACCACAGTAATTATGGGGTGTGAATGAATGATTAAAAAAATCCAAAATATGTTATACCTTCAACAAACCTAGATCGTTGCACTCGAAACAATGTTTTAATACTATACAGTACATTTAGAGTATGATTCAAGGACTAGCACTAGCCATCCATCCAGTGCTTTATTAGGTCCTATGCCTTTAATATAAAGCGCTGGATGGCCTCTTCCCTCATTTTAAAAAGCCAAAGTGCTGGGGGGAAGTGAGAAAGCCTGTTATATGGATCCAGTGTGTAAGAATGAGAAATGCAACAGTTTGCTAATGGTAATTGAAGTAAAAAAGGTTAGAAGTTAGGACCATCCAGACTGGTGTTACCTTGACGTGGTTGGAAGGCTTTTCATTCATGTGATCACAGTAATGTATACTAAAACCCCTTTGTTTATAAAGTATGCCAGTGTGCAGATAATATGATATTGTATGATATAGATATATATATATATATAGATATACTGCATATACAGATAATATGATATTGTATGGGGCCTAGGAATGTACATTGATATTTTTCTATGTTTGTATATTAATAGACGTTGTATATACAGATAATATGATATTGTATGGGCCTAGGAATGTACATTGATTATCTTTTCTATGTTTTGTATATATAGATTATATGTATATACAGATATATGGATATTTGTATGGGGCCGGAATGTGCATTGATTATCTTTTCTATGTTTATATATATAATACTGTATATACAGATAATATGAATTGTAATGGGGCCTAGGAATGTGCATTGATTATCTTTTCTATGTTTGTATATATAGATATACTGTATATATACAGATAATATGATATTGTATGGGGCCCGGGAATGTGCATTGATTATCTTTTCTATGTTTATAATATAGATATAACTGTATATACAGATAATATGAATTGTATGGGGCCTGGAATGTGCATTGATTATCTTTTCTATGTTTGATATATAGATATACTGTGATACAGATAATATGATATTGGTATGGGGCCTAGGAATGTGCATTGATTATCTTTTCTCATGTTTTTATATATATAGATACTGTATATACAGATAATATGATATTGTATGGGGCCGGAATGTCATTGATTATCTTTTCTATGTTTGTATATATAGTAACTGTATATACAGATAATATGATATTGTATGGGGCCAGGAATGTGCATTGATTATCTTTTCTATGTTTTATATATAGATATACTGTATATACAGATAATATGATATTGTATGGGGCCCTAGGAATGTGCATTGATTATCTTTTCTATGTTTATATATAGATATACTATATACAGATAATATGATATTGTATGGGGCCTAGGAATGTGCATTGATTATCTTTTCTATGTTATATTATATATAGATATACTGTATATACAGATAATATGATATTGTATGGGGCCTGGAATTGCATTGATTATCTTTTCTATGTTTATATATATAGATATACTGTATATACAGATAATATGATATTGTATGGGGCTAGGAATGGCATTGATTATCTTTTCTATGTTTATATATTATAGATATACTGTTTACAGATAATATGATATGATGGGGCCTAGGAATGTGCATTGATTATCTTTTCTATGTTTGTATATATAGATATACTGTATATACAGATAATATGATATTGTATGGGGCCTAGGAACTGTGCATTGATTATCTTTTCTATGTTAGTATATATAGATATACTGTTATAACATATATATTGATATTGTATGGGGCCCGGGATGTGCATTGATTATCTTTTCTATGTTTATTATATAGATATACTGTATATACAGATAATAGATATTGATGGGGCCTAGAATGTCATTGATTATCTTTTTCTATGTTTGATATAAGATATACTGTATATACAGATAATATGATATTGTATGGGGCCTAGGAATGTGCATTGATTATCTTTTCTATGTTTATATATATAGATATACTGTATATACAGATAATATGATATTGTATGGGGCCTAGGAATGTGCATTGATTATCTTTTCTATGTTTGTATATATAGATATACTGTTATATACAGATAATATGATTTGTGGGCCAGGAATGTGCATTGATTATCTTTTTCTCTATGTTTATATTATAGATATCCTGTATATACCAGATAATATGATATTGTATGGGGCCTAGGAATGTGCATTGATTATCTTTTCTATGTTTGTATAAAAATTATTTATTACAACAAAGGGACAGAACTGACCTGATACACTCTAATTAATACCAATTTAAAATAGTTATGTACAAAAGTGTGCCCACAGCGGCATAAATGGTATCTATATCAATTAATAATATGTCAATAATATGTCATAATAGCAATTTAGTGGTACCTCTATGCAGTCTCTGTGTAACCTAAAAGGCTCTAAGGTAACGTCTGTAAGACTTATCTGTCTGCATCTGTAGTCAAAAGTCTCGGACAGGCAGGTATAGGAAAAACCCCAAAGAGACAGCAGACCAGAGGCTCTATACATCACCAAACCACCCTCTGCATGCACGCATGGGACACCATACACAATTGCCGATGACAAAGGTGTATCTAGGGCTATTTAAGATGATGTGGTCCCACTAATTGATATCAGCAGGTGGCACTAAACTGGGAGCAACGTATTAGCTACAACTACCGTAACCATTAATGTTATCCATCAAAACCATTAATGTTACACATCAAGTAACTATACTAGCGAAATAGATACACCGACTACATCAATTAGCTCTTATAAGTACCTAATCTCTGATGTAAGAAAATGTATATATAAAAAGGTATACGATCTGGGAGGCCATCTAACAGATTAGCCCAGATAAGGATAGATAAGACCAATGGAGTAATCTCACTTTATGCCACTGCCCACTCTATGTAGGGTCCACTAGTCATACTATTTAGGTACAAGCTAAACTCAACTCTAGTGTAGAACATAGTCATCACCTTAAAATGTATGTCTACCTAAGGAAACTACGTTTGGGGTTTCAGTTTTATTGAAGAACGGGAGGTAAAGGAGCAGTGTCTTACCTTCAGTTCTTCAATAAAACCTGTAGGAGCCAGGAGCGAAGGTATAAAACAAACCTTGCGCACCTCTGCCGTTTTCTCTGACAGGTCCCGATGTACTCTATGCACATGCAGGTGTGCATACTCTAGCTCCTGCAGGTTTTATTGAAGAACGGGAGGTAAGACGCAGCTCCTTTACCTCCCGTTCTTCAATAAAACTGAAACCCTAAAAGTAGTATTCTTAGGTGGACATACCCTTTAAAGGAGATGGCTGTAAGTTCTACACTAGAGTTGACTTTAGCTTGTATCTAAATAGTACTAAAAATGACTCTTTAGTTAATTTTGCTTCATATCATAATACAACTTAAGACTTCAAAAAAACACAAAAAACAAAAAACACACTCTTTTATTTGGCGTTAAATCGCTCAGCCAAGTGTAAAGCACAGGAATAAATAATATATTAGCACATCCCAATACAAACATACATATCAAATCTACATAGAACAATATCTCATGCAATAGACACAAATAATATGATATTTATGGGGCCTAGAATGTAATGTTATCTTTTCTATTTGTAATAGGATTACTGTATATACAGATAATATGATATTGTATGGGGCCTAGGAATGTGCATTGATTATCTTTTCTATTTTTATATATAGATATACTGTATATACAGATAATATGATATGTATGGGCCCGGAAATGTGCATGATTATCTTTTTTCTTATGTTTATATATAGAGAATACTGTATATACAGATAATATGATATTGTATGGGGCCTAGGAATGTGCATTGATTATTTTTTCTATGTTTGTATATATAGATTACTGTATATACAGATATATGATATTGTATGGGGCCCGGGAATGTGCATTGATATCTTTTCATGTTTATATATATGATATACTGTATATATACAGATAATATGATATGTATGGGGCCTAGGAATGTGCATTGATTATCTTTTCTATGTGTATATATAGATATACTGATATACAGATAATATGATATGTATGGGGCCGAAGGTGCATTGATTATCTTTTTCTAGGTTTATATATATAAGATATACTGTATATACAGATAAATGATATTGTATGGGGCCTAGGAATGTACATTGATTATCTTTTCTATGTTTGTATATATAGAATACTGTATATACAGATATATGATTTGTATGGGGCCTAGGAATGTGCATTGATTATCTTTTCTATGTTTATATATATAATATACGTATATACAGATAATATGATATTGATGGGGCCTAGGAATGTACATTGATTTCTTTTCTATGTTTGTATATATAGATATAACTGTAATACAGATAATATGAATTGTATGGGGCCTAGGAATGTGCATGTGATTATCTTTTCTATGTTTATATATATAGATATAACTGTATTACGATAATATGATATTGTGGGGCCTAGGAATGTGCATTGATTATCTTTTCTATTTTGTATAAAAATTATTTATTACAACAAAGGGACAGAACGACCTGATACACTCTAATTAATACCATTTAAAATAGTTATGTACAAAGTTGCCCACAGCGGCATAATGGTATCTATATCAATTAATAATATGTCAATAATATGTCATAGAGCATTTAGTGGTACCATCTATGCAGTCTCTGTGTAACCTAAAAGGCTCTAAGGTAACTGTCTGTAAGACTTATCTGTCTGCACTCTGTATGTCAAAGTCTCGGACAGGCAAGGTATAGAAAAACCCCAAAGAGACAGCAGACCAGAGGCTCTACTATACATCACCAAACCACCCTCTTGCATGCACGCATGGGACACCATACACAATTCCCGATGACAAAGGTGGTATCTAGGGCTATTTAAGATGATGTGGTCCCACTAATTGATATCAGCAGGTGGCACTAAACGGGGAGCAACGTTTAGCTACAACTACCGTAACCATTAATGTTATCCATCAAACCATTAATGTTACACATCAGTAACTATACTAGCGAAATAGATACCAACCGACTACATCAATTAGCTCTTTAAGTACCTAATCTCTGATGTAAGAAAATGTATATATAAAAGGTATACGATCTGGGAGGCCATCTAACAGATTACCCAATAAGGATAGATAAGACCAATGGGGTAATCTCACTTTATGCCACTGCCCACTCTATGTAGGGTCCACTAGTCATACTATTTAGGTACAAGCTAAATTCAACTCTGTGTAGAACATACAGTCTCACCTTAATGTATGTCTACTAAGAAACTACGTTTGGGGTTTCAGTTTATTGAAGAACGGGAGGTAAAGGAGCGGTGTCTTACTTCAGTTCTTCATAAAACCTGTAGGACCAGGAGCGAAGGTATAAACAAACCTTGCGCACCTCTGCCGTTTTCTCTGACAGGTCCCGATGTACTCTAGTGCACATGCAGTGTGCATACTCTAGCTCCTGCAGGTTTTTATTGAAGAACGGGAGGTAAGACGCAGCTCCTTTACCTCCCGTTCTTCAATAAAACTGAAACCCTAAAGTAGTATTCTTAGGTGGCATACCCTTTAAGGAGATGGCTGTAAGGTTCTACCCTAGAGTGACTTTAGCTTGTATCTAAATAGTACTAAAATACTCTTTAGTTAATTTTGCTTCATATCATAATACAACTTAATAACAGAATATATATATATATTATTATATATATATATATATATATTATATTATATTATATATATATATACACACACACAGAAAATCCAATGCACTCCTGGGTCTCTTATTAAACAACGATCAAAATTTATTTTTTTTCGGTCTGCGTTTTTTTACACTTTATACACCTCCCTTTATATAAGACAATACCATGCTGGCTCTGGCTGTTGCCGCCTGCCCACTGCTTGCTACCTTTAAGTTTGTTATCCACCAAAACTCCAAGATCCCTTTCCAACAGGGATTCACTTAACACAGAGCCATTTATAGTATAAGTAGCAACAAGGATTTTTAAGTCCAAAATGCACTCACCTTACATTTATCAACATTGAATTTCATCTGCCCTTAGCAGCCCAATGTGACAATCTATCTAGATCCCCTGTAACGATTGCACATCCTCTGAAGTTTTTAATGTCAACAAAGTTTTGTGTCGTCAGCAAACACAGAAACCTTGCTGACAATACCCACTTCCAAATCATTAATAAATAGATCAAATAGAAGCGGCCCAACACCAGAACCTTGTGGCACCCCACTTAGCACTTTAGTCCATAATGATAAAGCCCCATTTACAACTACTCTCTGCATCCTATTCATTAACACAATTTCTATCCATGTACAATGTGACTCCCCAGACAACAGACCTTAGCTTATACATTAGGTCGCCTGATGGGACTGTATCAACAGCCTTTGCAAAATCCAAGTAAAACTACATCTACTGCTATGCAGAGTCTAAATTTCTACCACTTCCTCTAAAAGCCACGCAAGTTGTTTGACAAGATTATTCTCCTAAAATCATGCTGGTTACTACTTAATGTTCAGTCCTGAACATACTCTAGAATAGTGTTCCCTTATTATACTTTCCAGATCTCCCCACCCCCCACGCAAGTTAAACTTACAGGCCTGTAATTACCTGTCACTGTGACGCGACTTACTACGAGATGCTAGAACTCGAACTCGACCGAGTTCAGCGCGAACTGATTGCCGAATTCGAATGATACATGTAGGCCCACCACCCCTTCCTACGACGATCCGGCACGCGGATTTGTCGATATTGCGGACTTTCCGATAATATCGATGTCCCTCGAACGTCGAGCATCGAACCGCGAGTAAG